>JABSTQ010009875.1:0-279519 GCA_013358835.2 Ixodes persulcatus | reverse complement strand
CGACTCCACAAGCTCTCCGTACTCCGCGGAGTTGAAACGACCCTCAGTGCGAACCAGAGGACCCAGTCCGTCCTTTGAGAGCACGCCCCATACGCTCACAGCGCATGCAACGGCCGCTACTGGCGATGCGCTGAAGATTGCCTGGCTTGAGCCTAAAAAAATATAAATCAATTCTTGTGTCAGCTTTTATCGAAGTTGAATGTCTCATCTCACGAGAGTATCGTGAAGTAGCCCAACGAGTGTAAATACTTGGGGAAACCTGACACTGTGCTAATTGGAGCGTGCTATTCAAGGACCTGAAATTATATGTTCTGGGTTCTTAGCTAGTGAAATAATACAGAATGTAAGTGGAATAATATCTGGGCCTGCAGTCGCAATAAACTTTTAAAGCTCTCACATGACTATACAGAGCTCTCACCTGGTGTTGTCGGCTCGCCAGATTCGCTGACGTTGATCCCAGCGAGTAGTGAACGTGGATTCATCTGTGAACAGCAGGTTCTGCCAGTCTGCTGAAGTGAACGCTGAATGTTCTTGAGCGAACAAAAACCGTTTTTCCTTGTTCACTGTTGGCTTTCTTGCTAGAACATGGCTACGCAGACCAGCTTCGTGGAGTCGCATTCGCACAGTGTTCACGCTCACGTTGAGGTTGAGTTCATTTCTTATTTCTTGGGCGGTCAGTGTCGGGTCATTGGCTACAGCGGCCACAATCCATCGGTCCTCATCCTCCGTCGTCGCCCCCGGTCGTGACCCACGCGGGAGGTTGTCAATCCACTGGTCGTCCCGAAACACCTGCCATTCTGTTAATCCTGCACAATGGACGACCACACAGTCTCGGCTACTTCTCTTTGATTGATGCCCTGTTCGCACAGGGTAACAATTCTAAGTAGCTCCCGAATGGTAACGCTTGCCATCGTTTGTCAAGAAGAAGAACATAGACGAGCGATCCCTCGCTTTTTATAAAAATCTACCGATAGCTATACGTGACAAAATATGCGCATTGGGGCATATAGAAAGCGAGGCGTCAGTATTCACCGATTGCTGCATTCAAGTTGTTTCCCCAACCTTTTTGCACGCGTGTGTAAATAAACACATGTCCTTTCCCGTCCACGCTGTGTCCCTATTTTGCAGGAGCCTGCGCTCTGGGTCCTTCACCAGGATATCTGCTCCGTGGTTCTGATAACTGACGTCAATGAAGCTCCACGGATCCTGCGTGCATAAAACGAACTGCTTTAGCGCGCTGGACTAAACCATGGCTGCGCTCTGAGGAATGTTGCTTAATAATAATAATAATAATAATAATAATAATAATAATAATAATAATAATAATAATAATAATAATAATAATAATAATAATAATAATAATAATAATAATAATAATAATAATAATAATAATAATAATAATAATAATAATAATCAATCAATCAATCAATCAATCTTTATTATACAGTGCCCAGGAACAACCCTGAGGTCTTGGTGCTGGTACACTGGTGGATAAAAAAATATATTATATACATCTCCGCAGAAAAGAAGATACATATTTAAGCACAATACTAGGCAGTGCGCGAGCAATTAGTAGAATAACATAAAAACGAGGCACGGAACACAAGAACGTAGGACAACAAGTGCACCACCAGAAAGTAGACACGGAACACAAGAACGTAGGACAACAAGTGCACAACCAGAGAGCACGCCATGGAGATGACGAAATTCAGACATAACAGAGCCGTTCAGCAATGCTCATCCAGCACGGGCAAGTTTTTAGTAGAAAGGACAAACGTCCTGTAGCAAGGGTGGAAAATATCAAGTTTTTCAGAGTAATGATTCAAACGCTGTGCCATTCTTACAATTGGGTTCACCGGACTAAACGTTCTAGAAACATAAAAAGATGACTGAAGACGAGTAGGTACACGTGGGACCCTAAGGCACAGTTCAAATAACAGGCTCGGAGAATTGATAAGTCCATGCAGCGTTTTAAACAAAAATAGTAAGTACACGTGGGACCCTAAGGCACAGTTCAAATAACAGGCTCGGAGAATTGATAAGTCCATGCAGCGTTTTAAACAAAAATAGTAAGTCCGCGTTCTCCCGACGCCGGTGCAAGCTAAGCAAACCAACACGCTCTAACGCAGACTCATATGTTAAACAGTGAACATTTTCCTTTATGTAGCGATGTTTAAAGATAGAAACAAACTTTTTTTGCACACGTTCGATCTCCAAGGAGTGACTTTTAGAAATTCCATTCCAAACAGGTGAGGCGTATTCTAACTGCGACCTGGATAGCGAACAGTATAATAATAATAATAATAATAATAATAATAATAATAATAATAATAATAATAATAATAATAATAATAATAATAATAATAATAATAATAATAATAATAATAATAATAATAATAATAATAATATAATAATAATTGTTTATTGCTACCAGCAAAGAAAAGTTTAGTATTGCGGATGCATCAAAGCCAACAGGCGGCTTGTGCGACGCCATCCTCCAATAAAAAAACGATATGTAGCTGTGTAGCTACGGAAAATACAATAATATAAAACAGACAAAAAAGAGAAATATAAACACAATTCTATGAAGTTAGCCACTCTAGCTATAACGTGAAGATTTTGCGCGACAGGGTATTATGCACATACTAAAGCGGAAATCAAGAGCAATGTCAAAGCAAAATGAAATACCACAAAACTGGAAAATATGCGAAAAAATTCACAGAAGGTGTCTTCTGTTAAAATGTCCTACAAACAGCAGAATATTCATTAATGTTCCAGAAAGGCAGGCGTTTAAAAGTGGCACACATTACCAAGCAAAATGCGTCTACAATATAAACAAACAGGATAGAGACCGAAACCAATAGTTCCCTATTAAAACGAAATACCTCTAAGCATCTTTTTAACTTTGCCCAAGGATGTTTGGTTTAGAAGTTCAGGTGGTAAGTGAGAAAAAATATATGGCACATAGAACGCACGCGTACTTTCGCCATAACGAGTGCGGGAAAGAGGTATGTGAAAAGGGTGCGTATGTCGAAGATCACGTGAGGGTGGGCTTGAGATTTTGAAATCAGAGTTCCAAAAGTGCCGCAATACCACTGAATGAACATAAAGGGTTTGGAAGTTAGGTAGTTGCAAATATTCAAAAAGATTAGCGTTGTCAGGTATTTTAAGTTTATAAGAGACACTTTTCAGGATAGCTTTCAGGATACAGTCCTACTTTGGTTTTCCAATAGTCAGAAGAATGTCCGAAAACGGTGATAGAGTAGCGAAGGACGCTATATGCAAGCGAATGGGCAATCATTCTTCGAACAGATACAGGAAAAAAATATTTTGTATTATATAATAGGCAACTAATGCTTCTTAGTTTTTTACAGATGTATGTAAAATGAACATTCCATTTCAGACCGCTGTCAAAATATATGCCTAGATACTTCACACTATCTGTATACTCAACCGGAGTGCAGTTGCATTGATGACAGAAAGAAGAGTGCAGAACTAATGGAATGTTGAGAGTGACTGTTTTGAGTGGATTATAGAAGCATACTAGTTTTGTCTTTTTAACATTTATATCAAGAAGGTTTTTTTTGAACCAGTCCATAATTGCTATGGCTTGAAATTGCAACTGGCTGATGGAATTGGCATAGTTGATATGTTGGGTCATAATTACAGTGTCGTCCGCGTATTGATAGAGCTTACATCCCGGTACCATGGTGGCGATATCATTGACAAAAATATTAAACAAAAGAGGTGATAGAATAGATCCCTGTGGTACTCCCGCTTTTAGTTCAGTTCGAGAACTCTGAAATCCAGATGCGCACACCAGTTGAGAGCGATGAGAAAGATAGTTTTTAAGTAGGCAAAAAAATGAACCACGAAACCCTAGGCTGTACAGTTTCTTCAACAGTATCGTATGGCTTACTGTATCGAAAGCTTTGGACACATCTAAGAATAGTGCGGAGGTAACAAGATTGTGATCGAATGCTGAGTATAGGTGATCTGCGAAATCTTCTAGAAGAGGCTGAGTGCCCTTTCCTTGCACAAAACCAAATTGAGTTGGAGATAAGATATTAAATTTTTCTATAAAAGATGTCATAATATTAAACACATGTTTTTCGAGGATCTGAGCGATGATTGGCAAGAGAGAAATTGGACGATAGTTTGCAATATTGTTTCTGGTACCACCTTTATACAAAGGACGTACTATAGATGTTTTAAGTTCATCGGGAAGTACCTTGGTTTCAATAAAACCATTTACCATAAATAGAAGTACGTCTTTCAGAATGCCTATATTTCTGCGAAGGTCAGATAGACGGATTCCGTCTATGCCAGGGGACTTATTGTTCTTGAAACTAGACAAGATGGAATATAGATCAGCTTCCTGAAGAGATGGAAGGAACGCTGAGGAAGAGACTAGGTTATCAAACGCATCTAGGCTATCTCTCGCCTGACCAGAAAAGGTAGCAAAAAAAACGTTAAAATCCTCTACAATTGACTGCAAATTATCGCCAAAATGTCGTTTCAGTGTATCATCAATGGAGTGTGTTTGGTGTCCACGGAGTTCATTTATCAAAGACCAAGTTTTACGTGCATCCGATTGAGATTGGGAGAATTTTCTGTGATAAGAAATGCGCTTAGCCGATCGAATCATCGCGTTTACTTTGTTACGGCATGATTTAAAGTTTATTCGTAGGTGTGCATCATTGGGTGAACGACGGCAGCGAGCCCATAGTGCATTTTTTTCCCTTATCGCGTCTAAAATATTCGCATTCAGCCATACAAGATCAGGGTTGCGTTTCTTTACGAATATTTCTCTCCGGCATCTTTCATAGAACTGTTTGAAAACCAGCACAAACTTTGGATAGACGTCGGTGCAGTTAACGGTCCTCAAAAAGTGGTTCCAGTCAAAAGCTGAGACCAACTTATCAAAGGCTGTGGTGTCGATACCTATAACATTAATGCGACCTGATGTTTCGCGCGATTTAAGAGCGCCGATTGACCAGCGGCAGGACACAAAGTAGTGGTCGGCAAGTTTTTCCTTAATAACTGCTGATTTCACGACAGTCGAAGATGTTCTTAGGTTAATATGGTCAATGCATGAGGAAACAAGTCTCCCTAAAATGAACTCTTCACGTGTTGGACAATTAATAACGGACTCAATACCGTGAGTTGCCAAAATGTTGAGGTAATTACATACAATAGATTTGGTCCCTTTCAAGATGTCAATATTAAAGTCTCCTATAATGCATAATTGACCATACGAACTCAGATCAGTAATGTTTTCTTCGAATTCCACAAGAAAAGACCCTATATTTGTGGACGGTGGTCTATACATTGCGAGCAAACATATGGAATTGATTGCATTCTCCACAGAAAGGGCAATGAACTCGGCCTGAGCGAACGTCAACGAAATATTTGAAAATGACCATTTGTCACTCACGAAAACCGCGATACCACCACCATGACCCATATCTCGAGTGGAAAAAGTGCCACGATAACCCGGTAAAGAGAACTGATCTGTTGCAGAAGAGGGGATGTTAATTTCTGTTAAGACAAATACATCTACTGAAGAAGCAATAGCTCTTGAGGTAATTTCGAATTCTGCCCAATGTTTACGTATACTCCGAATATTAACGTGTACTACAGAAAAAAACGTTTCATCACAGTTTCCAAAAAGATTTCGAAGAGATGAAAAATTTGAAACCTGAGCGAAATCTATCATACATTTAAAGAATCTTTTCAAGGTCTAGCGAACTGTTAATTCTCACTGGTGGAGAATTAACAGAATTAACTGGTGGAGAAGATAATAATAATAATAATAATAATAATAATAATAATAATAATAATAATAATAATAATAATACATTTTATTTGCCCATCAGGAATGCAATGTTATATAATAATAATAATAATAATAATAATAATAATAATAATAATTTTATTGACAGTCTTGAGATACAAAGCAGTGGTAACGTGTCCGTCAAAGCCTGTAATGGCTTGTGGGACGTGACCCGGCAACGGCGTTAAAGAAAAACAACCTTCGAAATCGGAATATAAACATACATCACAACAACAAAAACTACAACACACATCGAATGCACAAAAAAGAGTAAACATTTCTAATACTGACAACACAGCAGAAAAGAGCCAACACAATAAAATGAGGTAGCACAGTAACGATGTCTGCACTCAGCAATTTTTTTAACTGTCGTTTTGAGTTTATACTACGAAGTGGTACTGAAAATTTGTTAAATATATCAGGAACATAAAATGACCGCTTTCTTTTTCCATATTTAGTGTACACTCTGGGGATCGCAAAATGTTCGCTGTCCCATAGTGAACGCTGAGTTGTACGTGAAATTTTAAAAGGACTCTTCCAGTAATGTTTTTCTATGACACATCTCTCGAAAAGTGTTGCAAAACGAGGGAGATGTAAAAAAGAGAAGAGATTGTCAGATGGGATGTTGGTACCGTATGCTATAGCTTTCAAGATTCCTTTTAGGATACTGTCAATTTTGTTTTGCCAACCCAAGGAACAGTTAGCATGCAGAGTAATACCGTAGCGCAGCACACCATAAGCCAGAGCATTTGCTATCATTTTTCGGACTGTGAAAGGCAAAAACATTTTTGTTGAATAAAGCAAACATGAAACACTACGTAGTTTTTTAGCAATATGACAGAGATGGGAATTCCAGGAGAGATCACCATCAAACAGTATTCCCAAATACTTGGTTGTACTAACATGGTTTATGGGTATACATCTACAATCAACACAGCTCGATGAGTGTAGAAGAAAAGGAGTATCAAGAACCTTGCGTTTAAGTGGGCTACAGAAACACACAAGTTTTGTTTTATGTGTGTTTATTTTTATGAAGTTAGAATTGAACCAGTCCATCAACCGTGTAGCGTTTGTTTGTAACGCAGTCATTGCACTGGTACAATTTATGTGACGCGATACCAACAAAGTATCATCGGCGTACTGATACAGTTCACATCCCGACACCGCCTTTGCTTGAGTAACGGTGCTAAGACGGAGCCTTGCGGTACTCCCGATTTTAAAGTGATATATGTGCTTCTAGTGTTACAAATCAAAACCTGTTGCGTTCTGTTTGACAAAAAGCTGCTGAGTAACGAAAAAAAGGGCCCACGAAAACCGTAGTCAAATAGTTTCGTCAATAAAATTTTGTGACAGATAGAGTCAAAAGCTTTTGATACGTCTAAAAACAATGCGCAAGCAAATTTGTTGTTATCAAATGAGGCGTACAACGTATCAGCAAGATCCTCAAGTAAGGAATCGGTGCCACGCCCTGGAGTAAAACCGTATTGTCGCTTTGACAACAGATCAACCTTATCTAGAAATGAGGTCATTGTTTTCAGTAAATGCTTTCCGAGTATCAGTGCTACACACGGAAGGATAGATATTGGTCTATAGCTTGCAACGTCATTGCGCTTACCTCCCTTGTAAAGCGGCCTTACAATAGCGGCTTTAAAGGGGCCCTGCAATCATATTTAAGCGTCTACCTTTTTTGCGGTTTCCACGTCTCTTGAAGTTCGGGCAAGCCAGCGGGCACGGAGAGAGTAACTAAATATCAGTGCATCATATTTTAACCGGACGACGCGGAAACCTCCTCCACCGACGAGGGCGACCCGCGGTACCGAAAGTGCGCAAATTGTGACGTCTTTGGTCCTGGGCTTACTACTGGTCAGAGCCGCTAAAAGCTTCTTTTTAGTCGAAATACAAAATATAAGTGGCGCGAACCATTTCAATTATTTATAAAAGGAGTTTTTGTTCAGTGTTTAAGATCAGAAAAGAAACGAATGCAGTTTATAAAGTTCGGAAACAAGAAATGACCCGTCGACATACCCGCCACCAAGCGGTGGAAAAGGCGGCGCATACTAGAAAGGAGTAGTGGGATCAGCCGCCGACACGGAAAGATCCCGGATGTGCGCGGCGGCGCTGCGGTCGTATGGACAGGATTATCCGACTGGCTCCGAGCGTTCCGAAGGCTTTCGGCGAGAAGCTTTGTCTTGGGGTTTGGCCGTTTCGCGATATGATAGCGCGAAGTGGCTCCCATTCTGAACTGATCTTTACCCCGTGTTTGCTGTCGTTTGTGGCCAAAGAAGTGTCGTGCCGAATTAGTTTTTAATCGCGCAGCAAATGCAATGAGGGCCGCTCCGGCTGCACGCGGCATACAACCTATCCAAAACATGCTTTAGTGGCGCCCTCCCGCGCCGTCGACACGGAGCGCGGCAACCGTGAGTGCGCGCGATGAGCGCACTACCCCTCCTCTAGTTCACGGCCACTCAAGCAACCAAGGACGTCATGAGGGAGGTTATTTTTTGCTTGTTTTTGTAATCTTATTTTGCCTATAACTTTTAAGATAAAGCGAATTTCGAGAAAAGAAAAGTTTCACTAAGTTACTACGTTCAGTGCGCTCAGGTTCGGTGCAAATTAAAAACCAGTAAAAAAGGGCGAAAACAACGCCTCGTCGCTCGTCGCTCATGCGCGCCTCCCAGCGGCGGAGTACCTCCTGCTCGCCGAGGTGGCTCCGGTGGCGGAGTTAGCGGAGTTGCGGGAGACGAGCCTTCCGCGGCTGTCGAAGCGGACTGCGGCGCTTGCGTGGTGTGTCCTCGTACGGCGCGACGCCCAGCTCCGCACTCCTTTTCAAGAATTTGGCGCTCAAAATCCGATAAGCCCGGTAAATTCATCGATGATGGCAATCCGATCCCAAAGCTACGATGGTTGCAGCGAGGCCTAATGGCCGACCGGGCCGACGGGCTATCAACCTAACTCGCGTCCAATTGACCAACCGCTTTGCTCCAATCGCTAAACTGTTTCATTTTACGTCATGAAGCGCAATGTTTTGCTTATTTAAAGTTGTTTTCTGCAATATTTAATTTGCTAATAACTCACAAAATATTGCGAATTTCTGTAATATCTTTTTTCCTCGGTGTTCCTGCTTTCATGGAGCTCCGTTTCAGCGCGAACTTCAAACCAGTCAAAAAATTGTTGGTGGGCCCCTTTAAAGGTTAAGACAAAATGGCTAGGTGGCGTAAGCTACCGCCCGATCCAAAGGGCTCAGCCGTATTCATTCATCCATTCATCCATCCGTTGGCGGGTTATCACGGGCATTTGCCGGGCTTGGCGGCAAATTCGGAATTGTTCTCTATCATTTCTGAAGTTTCACTTACGCACTGCTTCTCACTGCAACGGAAATAAAGATTACACGCTCTAATTTGTGATACTTCGGTGCATTTGCTCAGGCATAACATTTCTTCATGCTAATTATTTCAGCAGATGTCGTCTGCTTTGCTCTTCGCAAACCCGAACACCGGTTCTCCCGCTGATTACTTTTAATCTCTACCGTGTTTCGCTGCACTTTCCTGCCTGATGAGGCACTTAACCCAAAAGCAACGCGCGGACGTCGTGGTTTGGTACTTAAAGCGCAGAAGCTCTAAGGATGCTCGCCGCCGATGCCGTCGAGTGCACCATTCCAGGCCGCCGTCAAAGAGAACCATCTGGAAGTGGGTCCAGCGTTTTGGCGCAGTGGGCAGCGTCGCGAACAAGAAGCACGTCTTCGCCAGCACGCCAGAGAAAGAGCAGCTCGCGTACGGGATCATGGGTGCTTTCGAAGCGGACCCGCACCTGTCCACGAAGAGAGCGGCGAGTTCGTTTGGAGTTTCAGAACTGTGCGCCGGATTCTTCGCCGACACAACCTGCATGCCTACAAGGTTCACGTTCTCCACGAGCTGAAGCCTGAAGACTAAGAAAGACGGCTCGATTTTTGCCGCGAAGAGATCCTAAGGATCGCGGCCAACCCCTCCCATCTAGACTTCCTTCTGTTCTCGGACGAGGCCGTCTTTCACCTCGACGGAAAAGTCAACGCTCAGAACTGCCGGTACTGGAGCAACGGCAACCCGCACTGGACAATGGAGAAGTCTCAGTACTCTCCCAAGGTAACTGTCTGGTGCGGGATCTGGAGGGAGGGTGTTGTTGAGCCTTTTTGTTTTTTCGATGAGTCTGTGACGGGCAGAAGTTATCTGCGCATGTTGAAGGAGGAGTTTCTTCCCGAGCTCGAGGTCCTCCACATGCAACGACAAGTTTGCGTATTTATGCAAGATGGAGCGCCCCCATACTGGTGGACCTCCGCCAGGAAATGGTTAAGTGACACCTTTCCTGGACGCTAGATGGGAAGAGGCTCGCCCAGCATGCCATGGCCTCCGCGATCCCCTGACCTAACAATCTGTGATTTTCTTTTGTATGGGGGTTCATCAAGTCACAGGTCTACACCGGCCGAATCTCCACCCTCGACATCCTCAAGCAACGCATTGAGGCTGCGTTTCTGCTCATCACGGACGAAACGAGAGCTGCGGCGTTTGCCGAATACGAGGGGAGACTTGGACGTTGCACCATGGCAGCTGGGAGGTCACGTTGAGGCAGAACCGTAGGACTACGGTGTTGCCTTCCAGTGCCTGCCCCTGACGCACTCCACATACTTTCATCTGGAAGCAAGAATAGCTTCCGCCATGTGCGCGGTCTTTTCCCGTTTTTATTTCGTTTACCTCTGACAAATGGCCCTTTTTAGGGCTGCCAATTACGGTTGTCGGCTGCTGAGCTACTGCTGCTCGTCGCTCTCCTGTGTCTCTCTGGTGTCCCCGGACCAGGCAAATGGTGAACCTGGTTCTTTGACGGGGCAGCTGGGCAGCTTAATTGTCCAGCATTTAATCTAAATATCAGCAAACCAAAAGTACTGAATTCCTTTAATAATATTAATAATAATAAATTCGAACGTGTTCGAGACTCGACATAATGAGTGAACCGGGTCACAAAGTCGCTGACTTGGCATCTTCTGCCTCTCCCTCTTATAATTTTCATTGCCAAAAAAAAAAAAAACAGAAAAAAAGAAAAAAAGAACCAAGTGCGCAAACATAAAAAACGGTACAGAAGTTAAAAAAGGAAAATATATTGGCCCAGCTGAAGTTCATCTGCCACCGAAAGGAGGATCATCTGACGGCGGAGCCCAAATATTGTAACTTTAAAAAAATTAATTAGGTTATAAACGGTTTATTGGCAGTGAACAGACTTGGCCACTAGAGGAAGCTACCACGTCCATACCGAACTTCACATAATCTGTAGCACCAAGTGTCGAAGGTGCTACCGAATGGGAAGAATAGGTGCACCGCGGCGTTCGGGTTTGCGAAGAGCAAAGCAGACGACATCTGCTAAAATAATTAGCATGAAGAAATGTTATGCCTGAGAAAATGCACCGAAATATCACAAATTAGAGCGTGTAATCTTTATTTCCGTTGCAGTGAAAAGCAGTGCGTAAGTGAAACTTCAGAAATGATTGAGAACAATTCCGAATTTGCCGCCAAGCCCGGCAGATGCCCGTGATAACCCGCCAACCCGTCCCTACGGGCAGGCACGTATCCAGGGGGGAGGCCCGTGGGGCCCGGGCCCCCCCCCCCCCCCCCCCCCCCCGAAATCTTCGATTTTGCTGGGACCTCCTCTCCCCCCTCCCCCTCATACTGCATTTTGTCATGGGCGCCCCCCCCCCCCCCCCCCCCCGAAACAAAATCCTGGCTACGTGCCTGCCTACGGGTCTACCAACGTTACTAAAACTGAAACACTCAGTTGGGAAACTCACCCTCGAAACCTGGGCCGCTGGCGTCCACCGTGACCGAGCTAAATACGATAACAGCGCCACCCTTTATCGACAAGTTGAAACATAAAAGTGCTTTGCATAGCTACTGCGTGATGGCCCTGCGAGATGGCGCCACCGGGCCTTGCCCGACTCGATCTGAACCAATACGTGCAGCCCTGTAGTTCCCGGAGTAGACGCTGCGGGAGAAATGACGGCGTTGCGATCGCCATTAGCTCGGCTCTCGAGTACAGATCGGAGCCACTTTTTTAAAGCAGGCTCTATCATAGAGATCATATACTAACTCTAGAGGAAAAGGTCCGCCATTTTCCCATGCATTCTGGCTGCCGCAAGCGGCGGAGCATGCAAGCAGACCCTCGGGGTCCCAAACATGGTTACCATGGCAACCGAAGCCTCGCTATCCCCGATCGCACCTCCGGAAAGGGAGTCTCATACCATTTATTCTGCGAAGTTTCGTCGACAGCATTCGATTTCACGAACTTCAACAATCCACGAACTTACCGGTGGAAAGGTATTCACGTTCCTTTCGAAGCTTTCTTTTTGCATAGCGCGCAGATGTACGGCCTCGCGTCAACGCTAAACTAAACCAGATAACCGACTTCGCGGGTGGGGCGCGAGAGGGCGCGGCCGAGGAATACGAAACCGCGCAAGCACCAGATTTCCGAGATTTCGACAGAAGGGACGTTAATGCAACGTAATGAGTATATATGTTTTTATAAGCATTAGAATAGCTCAGAATTTAGTTTACAACGTTAAATTATCACTGTTTATATTGCTGAGAGTTTTCAGTCTTCGCGATTACCATTGCGACTGTCGTCCTTCAGCTGGCAACATTGCTTTCTTTTTCTCGTGTTCTGTCGCTCTCTTTCGCGATCTTTCACTCGGGACCCCGGGTGTCGGCGCGGGATTTGCCACTCCTCCTCACCCACCTTTACCCCCCTGGGCTCTATGGCAGTTTCCCAACTGAGTGGTTCTAAAGTTGGGGTCTACCAACCCGCATAGGTGGTGGCGCCACCTATGCGATGCAACGCAAAGCAGACGGCCTCCGTCTGCGTGTCTCCGTGGTCGGAGCCTCCCCGTAAAGACTTCTCGTTTCTTATTTTTTTTTTTTCTTTTATCTTTTGATCCAGGTAAGCTCATGTTCTGAAACTTTGGCATCTTGCTTGGACCGCTAGGGTGACATTCTGGCGGAGTTTGAGCGTTCTGCGATGCGTAGTTTTTTTATGCGGGCCGAAAAGTAGGGTTTACTTTTCTCGATCGGACTCTGTACAGTACAATACAATACAACCGTCTCCCTCTCTACAAACAAGGCTCTCTAGTACCATACCATACCTCGATGGTGGCGCCATGTGTGTTCGCGCTGCGCTTCTCGTTTTTTGTCTGGAGGCTGGTAGCGCCACCTACCCAACCAACCTGCGTCATGACAAAATACTGCCGGTGCCAACGCTGGCCGCTTCTAAGCCGCTCCATTTTTAAACAGTGTTTTGCATCGATTCCCAGTGAGTTGAAGCCGGTTTCGACGATTTTGACACTTCTGGTGCCTTTGGGGCCTTTGGTTGATGGATACGAAAGTACCAGCGCTAAACAGGACGAGCGTCGTCAAGTTCTTTGCTCGCAGCAGGTGAGCCGGCGACCCTTTTCGACGGGCGTGTAAAGCATAAAGGCAATAAAGGCCCCTCGCACAGTTGCGTTTGACTGCGTTGCGGCTGCGAGAAACCAGGACATCCCTGCTTCTTATGTCGCGTTCCAAGCTATTCCTTGAATTGGATTCCACGCTTCATATCAAGCACAGATGTGCTGGTGACTCGCTTTCGTTTCGCGACGCAACGCAGTCAAACGCTTTCACACGCAAATGTGCGTAGGGGGCTTTACGGAGAGATCGACGACGGACATGTACGAACCAGTACGAACTCGTGCTCGCATGTCCGTCGTCGTCCCCTTTGTGTGTTTTTTCTTTAATTTTCTTAGCTTACTCCGAAGCTGGTTTTCAGAAACGCAGTTGGCGGATGCCAGATTGGCCTGCAGGGCGGTTATGGCTTCACCTAACGGCTCGTGCTAGTTTTAAAAGAACTTTCCAGCCCTTTTTAGACTGATTTGAAATTTGCACTGAAACGAAGTTCATTGAATAGGCGTTCCACTTTGTGTGTTAGATACCTGCACGTTGTTTGTAAAACATAGAGGTACTAGGAAGATACTGCTACGCACCCTGGCCTTGCTTAGGCCCGCATGTTCTCTCTGGCACTAGCTCGACATTTTGTTTTACTTTTTTTTTTTTTTTTTTTTGGGGGGGGGGGGGTAGAGGGAGGGGTGAAATTATAGGCCTAAGAATAGCCTGGAATCTGAAGTGAGAGTGACCGTCGAGAGTGAGCATGAATATGTTGGCGAGTGCGCGCGCGACGAAGGATAAAAAAGTTGTGATAGAACCCGACTGGTCCACTTCTGTGTCAGGTCGGCTTTGTATGACTGACCACAGGAACAATAAAACAAACTCGGGACGATGGACGACGAACATTTCTTGTTGCTACTTGAAAGAAATGTTCGTCGTTCATCGTCCCAAGTTTGTTTTATTTTTTTCTGTTGTCAGTCAATTTTACCAACATGCTTTTCAGTTAATCTGCTTTGTAATCAAACATTTCAGGCTAGATTTTGCTCTATTTGCCCCGTTAGGACTGCAGCACTTGAGACAAGCAGGAGGGCTTAGAATTATCTGTCGCACCTGAGTCAGTTTTTCTTTTCTTTTCAGTTTTGTCATATGATTTAAGAGGAAGAAAGAGAGCACAGATAGCAGGCATTCCATGATCCCTGGCCATGAACGAGAGAGGACTCTCCTATTGCCATTTTGTTTCGCGTGTTGGGCAGCCGAACCCAGTCCCTAGTCACAGGCAGTTCATCCACGAGGGATCTGAAGGCTCAAGTCTCACACCAAGCATGGTAACAATGTCTATCGTCATGAATGTATCCACTAGACATAATGTTTGAGTGCATTGTTCACGGTGCATGCTCAAAACAAGCTTCTGCCTACCATCTACCAAGAGCGACAATCTTTACAGTGCGGCACATTGCCAAATCATTGTGAAAGTTCAATATTAGCATGCACTCAACCAACTTGGCTATAGGCTGTTCTTTTGTGATGGCTGCCATGTTGAATTTTTCTGACACATTTGAGCTAGCCAAAATACCAAATCACTTTATTTGCCAACTGCAAAGCACTAGAATTCAAGGGGTTTATACAACTACTCGTTTTACCTCAAGAACAGTAGTAAAGAAATGTCTGACTCCTTGCGGAGCATTACTAATTTCCCCCTTTATCTATAGAGTTAAAATATATCTAGGTACATTTTAGAGTAGATATACAGTCAAACCCGTTTATAACAAACAGCAAGAAACGCTACGATCAGTTCGATATAGCAAGTAGTTCGATATAGCAAAAAACGCTTACAACGAACTTCCACGATGAGTTTGTTGTAAGGCGAGAGCTTCTCTTTCTTTCTCATCTTTTCACTTCCGCCTTGTAACATTGCGCTAGAAAGCTTTTTTTTTTTTTTTTTTTTGGTTGCATGCCTGCAGTGTTTGTTCTTTTAGCTTAGTTCCCCTTCTGAATTGCTTCTCTTCGTGGGCAAACGCTTTGTAATGAAAATTGTTTTTTTGTGCATGCGTGCAGAGTGTATCTTTAGCTTTCTCCCCTTCTAAATCGCCTCTCTTAGCTCAATTTCGTTTGCAACTTGAGCTTCTGGAATTTTTTTTCCTTCCTACTTCTTTTTTGGGGGAAGGGACAGGCTAGGAGACGATTGTTTGCGCTTTCTTGGAAGCCTTCCCGCGGGGAAAAAGTTTGATATAGCCAATATGTTGTTCGTTATAAAACATACTTTTCACATGCATTTTTATTTAAATCTTCCGCGAGTTCGATATTGACAATAATTCGCTGTACGTGGGTTCGCTCTAAGCGGGTTTCACTGTATGTTATCATATCAAGACATGCACATTTCAAACACCAAAAGCATTGCTTCTTCTTTCGCCAACCAAATCCCGTAAGAGCTACTTCGTGCAGCGTATGAGCAATGCACAAAACGAGGTGCGAAAGAGTACAGTTATATTTTTTCCAGGCTATACTTTTTTTCAATGTGGTTAACTTAACCTATTGACTTCATTCTTTGTTGCCCAACACTGTCATAATAATAATCTTCCACCCTGAGGGGCTGCGACAACATTGAAAGGCCATTGGCCCCTACCTGAGGCCTGTGGTGCTGCATTACTAGACAACATAAAGAAAATGTATAAGCAAATAGAAGCACTCGCACACTCAAACATACACACATGGCAGCCGTCGCACAAAACCGGCCAACTCGTTATTTACAAACTGGTCCACGTTTGCCCGCACAAGGTGTGGGCACTGAGTGCACATAGAAACCAGATTCGCAAGAGGTGAAGAGCATCCATATGCATTGTGCCGACAGCAACGGCTTGACGTTGCAGCCACATGGTGACGGAAACTTCCGGAGTGTCTTTGCCATGTGCATTTCACACCGTCAAGATTGCCAATCTTATCAGCCCACAAGTTTGAGCTTGCCCTGAGCATGCGCTGTGAACAGCGCACTCAAATACGCCATTCACTGAATTCCCCCGTGGCTACCGGTGAACTCCCTTTATAAAATCCTGTGGAATATGGATGGGTTGCACTGATGTGATCTGTTCTGCCATGTTTGTGGTTTACCTGCCACGTGCATTGCCTTAACAGTATTAATTTACACCACTTAACTAGCACACCAGAACAAGCAATGAGTAGGCATAACCACCTGCATTGCCGAATGAGGCTGCGTGTAAGCTAGCTGTGTGTTGGCTCATGTCAATTAGTCTTAAAGAATAACTGCAATCAAAAAAAGTGTTTTTTTAGACAGTCTAATTGGGACAAGCATGTCACAAAAACAAATCTTCTGTAAAAAACCAACATTTTTTTAGCAATATTTATGCCACAGGACGTAATTTAGTGGAAGTCACAACCTCTCCACATTTAAAACTCCCGCTCTTCCGACGCGCGCGGAGTGGCTGGTATACGCCACTCCGTGACGTATAGCAGCCACTCCGTGACGTATAATACCAACTTTGTGGCGCGCGATTTAAAACTGACGAAAAAGCCGCAAACTAAAATCAGTCTCGCGCAATAAGTATTGCTGTAAGAAATTTTTCTTTTCGCATAAAAATTGTTTTGGGACATGCTTGTCCCAATTAGGCTGTTTAAAAATACACTTTTTTTTCTTTGCAGTTACCCTTTAAAGGGGCACTGACAACCCAAAGGTCGTATTTTTTTTTTATTGTCTAAAACGATGCAAGTTGTAGTCACACACACGCAAAAAAAAAACGCATCGCGAAAAAAAATTTCCCCGCGCTCACCTCCTCGCTTCTTTTGATCGGTGACGTCAAAAATCAGGAATTTTAGAAGCTTTGTAGGTGACATTTCTATAACATTTAATAACGGCAATCGTAAAACATGCTTTTTAACGCAATTGCGAGCGCCCTACGGCCCCTCTTTCTGAAATACCAGAAATCAGAGTTCGGTGTGATGTTGCTTCCTAGATTTGTACCCTCCCTCGGAAAACTTGGCGGCGGCGTCGGCGAGCAACACGGCGAGTGGGGAAAGAAACCGGTTCTTTCCCGCGCCGGCGTGATATCACCTCCATCTCGCTTGGGGTTGCCGTGGCAACGGCGGAGGTCTAAAAAAAAGTCGAGTCTCAGGAGACCGCAAAATTTGACTCGCTGTACTGGCGCGGATCGCGCGGGAACTTCAAGTTTCGAATTTTGAGGGTAATGTCCCGGCATCGTTTTCAATCGTTTCGGATAATAAAAAAAAAATATGATTTTGACGTGTCAGTGCCCCTTTAAGATACGTGTGTTTGCCAAAATGGAATTCCATTCCTCCACTTTACTTTTTAGTTTTGTCCCCCCCCATTGCAATTCGTATAAGAATCTTATACGCTACCATATTACATCACTGGTAGCCACAGTATCTGGTTTAAAACATTCCTGCGATATTTGTGTTGCCAGTGGATGGAAGGGAATGCAAAGGTTGCCGCTTTGTTGCAGAATGTCGGTCGGCCCTCTAGGGCCGAGCACATGGAGCGATACGTAACAGGCACGGCTCAGCGCATCACTTCTAGAGGTCTCCTACAAAGGTACTGTGATACCTGCCAAAGTTAAGGCAGCGTAACAGAGTAATTCCAGCTTGGTGCTAAAAATACATGCCTTAATTGATGGGTTTTGCATTACGTACCAGCTTAAATTGTTGCATTGTTTCTTCTTTGGACAGGGGTAGCCTGGAACCTAAGACTCCTTGCGGGCACCACAGTTCGGCCTCCAACACTGGCTATGCCGGCAAGGTAATGTGTGTATTCGAGGTCCATTTGGGGCAGTCATAGGGACTGAGATAAAAGCAGAGATCCATTCAGCAGAGCTAGAGAGTCGCCACTCCGGAGTTGGAAGGATTTTGGAATCATTCCACATTTTCGTGCCCTCTGAAGTGAATGGGGATGTAATGGCGGCAGTGCGGGGAAGGATGGAGTGGGAATGGAATGGGCTTGGTTCTTACACGAGCTGTTTCAATCTTTAGCTATTGCCTGTGGCCTGCTGGCGCAATGCCATTGCACAGTCAAAGTGGCTCTGAAAACATCGTTGTGCTTCAGGTGACTGACGGCTTGATTTTCTGACCAGCTCATGTTTTTAAAAGGATGAAAGTGGCGCGCCCCCAGTGAAGCAATAGAAACTGTAAAGTTTTAGAGGAACAAGGCATCGTTCCCGGCGCCACAAGGCACAAAAAGGGGAACTGTTGTAACCATGCACGATTAGCGTGTAGCTTTTAACCTATCAGATCTTCTAGTGCTTGCATAAAAGACAAATAAAGAATTGAATTGAATATTAAGGATCGTGAGAATCGTATGGCAAATGTAAGAGTATATGTTTTAAGATATGTTCCCTAATATGGTCATATAATTCTTCGTCTTGGCGCTATAGCGATTGCACTTTGTCTGAGATTTTGTGTGCTTGCAGCCGTGCATGGAGACTTGAGGGACGTGTATGCGGTGTTGCTTCCGACAGCATACTAGCAGTGCTGTTGTACATGTATACTCAAAGCAGAGAGCAAGATAGCTTCTTGTCCCACGCACTGACTAGACATTTTTAAGGCCTTATCAAACAAACAACACGTCGATCATATGTGTACAGAGAGTATATGATCCGTTTGCGAAGAAGATGGGTGGCTTTAAGTTCTGGCAGCCTTTTACACTTGATTGCGCTATCAATGTCTGCAGTGACACCAAGAGACATGAAGCACTTTGTAGGACCTTTGCTTGGCTTAGTAGAATGAGTGCTTTGGGAAAGCATTTTGCATACTCTTGCAGTTGTCTCTTTTCACGTTTAGGAATTCTCAGAGTGGAATGATAGAGTTTGGCCATTGCAGGATTGTAAGCAAGCCCGGTGTCTCCATTCCTAAAAGTTCAAAGGAATGAAATTATCGGAGGCTCTAATTCATCGGAATGGAGTTGGAAGGGAAGGGGGGTACCCATTCCGCAACACTGGCATTCAGAGTGTTGTGGGTGGTTGATCTCGCTGAATACACGACACACAAAAGGTGTTGTGTATTGTTTTACTGCATGGATGATGTGAGTGGTTGATCTCGCCATAGCCCAATTACATGATTTACCCCTCTCCCAGGCTATCGTGGCAAGGACTGTGGTAACACAAAAGGTATTTGGCGTTGTTTTGCGGTAGTGTTGTATGGATTAATTTGGTACGCGTTTTGTGCCTCGACGGCACAAACACTGTTGTGTGTAGTCTCTCTAAAAGAAAGCCCTTCCAAAGCCAGCGTTCAAGCAGGAGTGGAACGCGGAGTTCGCGTCCCTTGTGCTCGCAGACCCGAGCTCTGATCCTGCTATTTCATGCCTCCCCGTTCATTCTGGAGTGAGATGTAGAGGGGATAATGAATGTTGTATTTCTAAAAGGTTGGTTGTCACTTCCTGCACACACTCCCACCATATGTGCTAGCCCGCTCGCTCAACCACTCCTGGATGAACAAGGCTATGTGGAGTGCAAGTTCATCTGCTTCTTCTGCAGGGGCTGTGATGATGTCAGAACGCTTAACTCTGATTGGCTATGATTGAAGGATAGTTGATAGACCTCAAAGCAAGCTGTCTTGAAGTCTCCACTACCCTTCAATCAAAGTAAACCATAACTCGGCATTCTGACGTCACCACAATCCGTGCAAAAGAAGCAGACGAACTTGCGCTCCGCATAGAGCTGCAATTTTTGTCGCCTGATGGAGGTCAGCAGGGGCACGAGTCCCTGCTGGGCGCCGATGCGGCACTCGTGTCCAGTCAGTTCGTCCGACGCTCTTTCCTGACAGGAAACTGCTAAGAACCAGCGCTATAACATATTCTGGCTTAAAGAAGTACAACATCACAGCCATAGATGAAAAGAATCTGGCTGAACCGATATTGCAGTACAATACAACATTTCTGCTAGTTTGAAGCAGAAATGAAGAAAAAGGATGTGGGAAAATTATTCCCAAGTTGAGTTGTAGATTTTCGTTGCATCGTGTCTTGTGAATACCTGTTTTTAGACTGTTATGCATGTCGTAGATTGCTTAGTGGTGGGTCCTTTTTGTTTTACCCTCATTTGCATTTGTGAACCTTTACGTTATCTCCCTTAAAACAACTTTCTTTTTGATGTCGCAGGGGCCGGCTTGCAAGGGCTCTGCTTCAAGCAAGCCGTGGCCTACCACTCCTGAGCCACCATCTCCGTTGAAATCGCTGTCACCTTCGAGGTACTAGTATAATCGATTCTAAAATCGCCGTATGTTCTATAGTCGCTTACAGGTTAAGAATCAAGAACAAGCTCCTCCCAATACTCCACCCTTTACACTTTAACAGAACGAACACTGGAGGACTAGCAAAAAGGAACTCGCCTCCTTTCCAGCATTTGCTCTGCTAAAATGGAAAGAGCGGAGGGCTTTCTGGGAGGAGTTTGTCCTGCACTCTTAACTTATCACCGACCACAGACACCATTTTGGCACGAGCTATGTACGTTGTTTTACTCTAAATTCATCTATTCTAAAAAGCTAGGCATGTGCAAATAAAGCCAGCAGATTGGACATGGGGAGCAATATGTTTTTGTCTTGGAACATTTTTTTGTTTGGGGTCCATTAATGTTTAGGCCAGTGGTCTCAAACTCATTCGAGTGTGGGGGCCAGACAGTCCAAACCGGAAAGGTCGCGGGCCAACGTAAGACCCCGGGGGGGTGGGGGGGGGGGTGGTTCAGAAACTTTTAAAGAGAAGAGACCTCGCTCTTTATGCTTTTTGTGAAATCACAGTTTTGCCTGTGATGTCTTTCGATTTCATTAGCTTTATGACTACTTTGGGTCCGGATCTGATGTGATAACAAAAATTAAAATGACATGCCGCCATTTTTAATAGAACAAGAGAACAAGTACACTGTCGTTCCTGTTGCTCAATGAAATCTGGAATTAACCAGGCTCAACATGTTTCTAAAAAGAATAAGTTAGTTTGGAAGTTCTTGCTTTCTTGGCGATTTTTATTACAATACTCTGAGCAAAGATGTGTCTTTTAATGGTGCCATTCTTTTGAAGGCAAGAACTCGGAGCTCATGGCTTTATTTTCGGCGTTTGCTTCGGCTGATCGGGAGTTCGCGCAGCCGAGATGCATCCTTCAACGAATAGCTCGCTCTTGCAGCCGGACCAGTTGTACATTACAAAAAAGCTGGGAAGCAAAAAAATAAAGCGAAACAAAGCTCAAATGAACAAAGATAAGTACAAACTATGTGAATATGTTAAAAGAGCAGAGCTACTTTTCGTGCGAAATGAGTCGACGAGATGAGATCACAAATCGCATGCCATTTCTAGCGCTCGAGACGTGGGAACCGGGGCTCGTAGCCGGTTGCCTGTGGGCCGCGTCCCAGCGAGTCGCGGGCCGCATGCGGCCCGCGGGTCGCGTGTTTGAGACCCCTGGTCTAGGCAGTAAACGTTTCTAAGAAACACAAACAAATTTTTTTTTTTTTTTTCAAAATTGGTGTATTTTGGTTACTTGTTTTGTGCAGACGCTCAAACCGGTGATTATCGGTGAAAAATACTGATGAAAGACTAAAGGTTGTACTCCATGGGACGAAAATGTTGCAAAAAAGCGACGCATTTTGCCCAATGGCTTTTGCTCTACGCGTGGCATCAGCACAGTCGCTGCTACGTCGCGCGCAAAGCGAGCGTGCTGTCGGGCGACGTTCGTCAGTTATTTGTCGCATAATTCGCTCCATGGAGTTCAGCCCTAAGGGCTAAATTTAGTTTACAATTTTGACTCATCCTTAAAGGGGCCCTGCAATCATATTTAAGCGTCTGCCTTTTTTGTGGTTTCCACGTCTCTTGGGGTTCGGGAAAGCCAGCAGGCATGGAGAGAGTAACTAAATATCAGTGCGTCATATTTTAACCGGACGACGCGGAAACCTCCTCCGCCTACGAGGGCGACCCACGTTGCCGAAAGCGCGCGAAATGTGACGTCTTTGGTCCTGGGCTTACTACTGGTCAGAGCCGCTAAAAGCTTTTTTTTTAGTCGAGATACAAAATATAAGTGTCGCGAACCGTTTCAATTATGTATGAAAGTAGTTTTTGTTCAGTATTTTAGATCAGAAAAGAAACAAATGCAGTTTGTAAAGTCCGGAGACAAGAAATGACCCGTCGACATACCCGCCACCAAGCGGCGGAATAAACGGCGCATACTAGAAAGGGCTAGTGGGATGAGGCCCCGACGAACGGCCAGCGTAGAAAAATACCGGATGTACGCGGCGGCGCGAGCATCCGACCGCTTCCGAGCGTTCCGAAGGCCTTCGGCGCGGGCTTGGTTGGCGATTTGGCCATTTGGCGGTATGGCAGCGCGAAGAGGCTCCCGTTCTGAACTGATCTTTACCCCGTGTTTGCTGTCGTTTGTGGCCAATGAAGTGTTATGCCGAATTAGTCTAATCGCGCAGCAAATGCAATGCGAGTCGCCCTGGCCGCCCGCTTCATACAGCCTATCCAACACATGCTTTAGTGGCGCCCTCTCGAGCCGTCGACACGGAGTGCGGCAGCCGTGAACGCTCGATGAGCCCACTACCCTTCCTCTAGTTCACGGCCACTCAAGCCAGGACCTACGACGTCATGAAGGAGATTATTTTTTGCTTGTTTTTGTAATTCTAATTTGCCTATAACTTTTAAAATAAAGCCAAGTTTGAGAAAAGAAAAGTTTTATTAAGTTACTACGTTCAGTGCGCTCAGGTTCGGTGCAAATTAAAAACCAGTAAAAAAGTCATTGCAGGGCCCCTTTAAAATGCTTCACGCTCATTGTAATGTGACAATACTTGCAAACCATGGACAATGAGTCTGAAAGCAGGCCCAAGTCCCAAGTCCTCTTCAACATAATCATCCGGTGCTTTTAGGTTCCTTTGTATCCTACTACCCTTCTGCTTTGTGCAACCACAAACATTGAATTTGTGGACACCGCGCAAGTTCAGTTTCGGATCTGTTTCTGGCGGCTGGCAAACAAGTTCAGTTTCGGTTTCGTCTCCGGTGGCTGCCAACCGGCGTCGGTTCTGGCATGCCGCCGGAGGGTGCGGGCGTCCGTGTGAGCAGAGTATCAGGTTCACTTTCGGAGCAAGGAACTGATGCGCCCGCACCAACACCGCTCGCGCGTGTAAAACCTTCTCTTGTGCAACTGAACCAAATAAACAGCCTTTATGTATTGGACCTTTTCCACTAGATAATTGTTCTCAAGGAAAGTGTTCCCACCACAAAGAAGCCAACTGACTTTTTTTTTTTTTTACAAGATTTGATTTATAACAATTGCTGTGTAGTTACGAAGACTGTCATCCAGCTTTGACCTGTACAGAACGTAGACATTGGGACGAAAATAAATAAAACGGTGCAAAAAAGGTAACGAGAGCAAATCGAAGACAAACTGGAACAGAGCATTGCGTTTGTCTTCCACTTGTCCTTGAGTCCTTCCTCGCACCATTTTATTTAATAATATTCGTAATACCAGGGGCTGCGTAAAACTGCCTCGTGGGCCGTGGGTTGCCGACCCCTGCTGGAGACTATTCTTTCTGCATAAAAAATTGAGTCACAAAGGACATACAAACGCGCAAATCCGCAATTCGGGTGTTGATGCCTCCCACCAGGAGTCCAAATGAAACGCGAAGGTACTTGAAGCTGGTGGTGGAACTATAGGGTGCCCAGAACGCGTCTCGTACCGTTGCGTCTGTTGCGTCCTAAAGAGCGGTTCCTCGATTTGTGTCCAACTATGTAGAAATGTTGTGCCGCCGCGATACTGGCGGCATCGCGGCAATGGTGGCGGCTGTGGCGGGCACCTGCTCCGCTGCGGGCCGTTCTCCAGCTTGACAGTCCGCAAAGCTTCGGCAGCCTAGGAGTCGAGACGTTGCGACGGCAGCCACGCCCACATCTGCTTCTCATTGTTTCTTGCCGGGATTTGTAGCCCCGATGGCCAAGGTCGCGACGTGCGATGGCAGTGACGCTCCAGCATTTGCGATGTCGTTTGTTGCCACTTTGTGACCACTTTTGACGTACAGCCGGCACGGGACGCTATACTCACCGGTCGAAGATGCATTCCGGGCACCATAATGGAAGTGCCTCGAAGTTGCAACTGACGTTTTGCTAGAATGCTCGAAGATGCTAGGTCTCGTAAGTGGAAAAGGCCGCTACACTTTGCTTTGAATTCCTTCAAGACCGACGACACGGGTTGGGAGTAACTCGTCTCTGGCCTCTTTCTTGTGTGTGTGTGCTTGTGCAGTGTTACGAAAAGGAGCGGTGCTCTGCGGAGCGAATCGTGGTCCCCGAGCAAGCCGAGGAACATGGGAGTGACGGGGACGACCGGCGGTTCTTTTTTCTCCGCCAACGTTCCCTTCGTCCGTCGGTCCGACGCCAAGCAGACAGGTACGTCGAGACGCGACACCACACTCCGAACCGCGTAGCTTGGTGAAATACGAGTGCTACGAGCCAGTCGGAGGGACGTAGGGAAGATCTCGAGGTAACATGTATAGACGGCGTCTGCATGGCAGCGTAAAAAGACTCAGTGGCAGATTGCGTAATGCCTGCTTGTGACCCCTTGCGACGAGAGAACTCGCCAGTACCATCTTTCGGGGAGCCCGGGACCTCTTCCAATCTGCACATAACTAGACCGAAGGTTTTGCAGCATTTTAGGAGGTTGTATCTACGCACCATCTATCGGAAAGGGCCGCTCGTAACATTATAAGGACCATTTCGAGCCCGTGAAGAGAGGATGGCGAGTAAAAAGTTGGGAAATATATGGGCAGGTCTGAAGTGTCCCAGGGCCTCCCCATAGATGGCACTCATCGTAATCGGGCTCAATGTACTCTGTCACACTCGAACGCAAATGTGTCTATGCTCGTTGTTTCATAGAGAAAGAAAATAGGTTCTGCTAATTATTTGTGCGCTGTGCAAAGTAGCTCTTGCGAGATTTGGTTGTCGAAGGAAGAAACAATGCTTTTGCTGTTCAAAGCTTGCACGTCTCGATAAAGTAACATAAAGCTAATCTAAGATGCACCTACAAATATCTTATTTCAACGCACGAAGGGGGAAATTTATTAGTGTTCTGCGAGGAGCCGGAATTTGAATGCGATAGCATTATTAAGCTACTCATCACAGATGTCTGCCTATGAATGTCGCCTCTGATGGAGTCAATTTTCCACTAAATTTGTTGGAAAATTGACTTCACGTGACCTATGCACCAATTGAAGTTCCCTGCTAAATTAATGGAATCAGGTTCCCTGCTAAATTTAGCGGAAAATTGACTTCACGTGACCTATGCACCAATTCAGGTTCCCCGCTAAATTTAGCAGAATCAGCTTCCCCTCTAGATTTAGCGGAAAATTGACTTCACATGACCTATGCAGCAATTCAGCTTCCCCCCTAATTTAGCAGAAAATTTACCAATCCAGTCTTCACGCTAAATTTAGCGGAAAATTTGTCACATGACCTATGCGCCAATGCAGGTTCCCCTCGATAAATGCTATCGCATTCATAGATAATCACCCCTGTAGTTTCTACAAATTTGCCTCCATCATCAATTTGTTTTGCTACCATTCTTGAGGTGATTTCGAGTGTGGTACAAGCGGAGATGCATTCGGAGTGTTGCAGGTGGTTGATCAGCCCAACTGACAAAGGGAAATGGTTGACAACCCAGGCTTGTATGCCTAGCAGTTCTGAAAGGAAGTTGTCGTGTAGATGTTTGTCGCAGGAAATCTCGCGAATCCTCGTTTTTGCGCTCAAACATGTTCTGGCTTGCTTAGTGGTGCGACTTTCTCTTTTTTTGTCGTTTGCATTTGTGAAGCAGTACATGGTCTCTTTTCAGACGGCTTTCTCTCTGATATCGCAGGGTTCGGCTTACAAAGACTCCCCTTTGAGCAAGCCGTGGCCCGCCACACCCGAGCCGCCATCTCCTTTGAGACCGCCGTCGCTTTTGAGGTAGTGTAACCAATCCTAAACTCCCAGGATATTCACGAGGTACAGAAATTCCAGACTCTTTCTTGTTGCAGTCCTACGGCAACTCGATAAAGGTGGGATTGAAAATAAAACATTACTAGACGTCGTTTGGCACGAGCTCATGTGCATTCCATTTTACTCTACATTAATTTTTTTTCTGAAAATACACACACTGATAAGGTTGGCAGATGTCGGACGTAGGGAACACCGTGTTTGTGGCTGGGAAAATAGCTGATTGGGGTTCATTAATGTCAACCGGCGTACTTGAAGTTTTGAGGCAGGCCACTGTTCGCTGCGTGTTGGGTTTAGCTCGGCCTATTTCATTGCTTTGTGATCTGTATGTTGCGATTAGGAACTCGGGTGGTACTGCCACTGCACAACCAAAGACATAAAATGAAGTTGACAAGTTCATGAAACTACTAAAATATATTACCATAAATAAAAGGAAAACCAATAAGTTGTCATTTGTTCGCAGTGTGTCCATCAGGGATTCCATTCCTGCGCCAAATGCGCCATTTTGCGCCTAAAGCGATTTCCTGCGCCATCCTGATAAAATTTCGCGAAATTGCGCCAAAGTGCTCCAAAAGCCTGTTTGCGGATTGGACGGCATTTTGCGCCATCTACCCGAGCCAACAGCAACCTTACACAAATCAGACACCTAGCGGAACCCGGAACTGGTCCCACGACCAGTTCCGGCACTCCGCCTAGCGACTAGAAACTGAAGGTGGGTGTGACATTTCTTGTTTCTTCTTCGCATCTTGGTCATACCCGTGGCGTTGTTCGAGCGAGTTTCATTTCTGCCAAGGTTCACTGTTTCGTGCAGTTACGCCACGCTTATGTTAGCCCGCTGTTCGGAACAGCCGGCATTCAAGGGGACTGCTGTGCATCGAATGTAATGAAGAAAGGTAAGCCCCCGTGGCTGGCTGACCTCGGTTAGGCTTTCAGTCAAACTTTCGCTCTACGTGACTGGGCAAACCCACATAGCGTTGAGCCACATGGGAACCTATTCGGTAGATGAGTGGCATGCTCTTCATTGCCAGCCCACTCCCGCTAGTGGATGGTCTCAGGACTCCACCAGTGACAGCTATTGGGCTGCTGCCCTGGCATCTGGCACCTCGAACAGTGTGACTCAGAAATATCCACTGCTGTCTGTGTTCATCCTGCGCTTTATTGTCCTTGCCGCATGGAAATGCTGACTGTGAGCGTGGATTCAGTGAGAACAATCACATCATAGACAGCCGCGCAAACCTCGGTATCGCAGCAGTGAATGGCGTCCGGCAGGTGAAAAGCTTTGTAAAGCACTTCGACAGCGATCCCTCCACGGTCCCATTGACGAGGGAGCAGCTTAAGGCTGTACAACGGTCCCACAAGACCTACTCGGAGCGCCTGCAATGGGAAGCCGAGGACCGGGAGAGGCGGAAGAGGAAAGCATCAACTGTATGCGAACCAGTAACAGAGAAAAAGATCAAGCTGGGAGAGGAAAAGATGTGCGTGGAAAGGTGCCTAGAATCTTCAAAGGCTATGATGGAGCGCGCTCAGGGGCTCATCAAGATGGAGCTGAGGCACAAGAACATGGACGAGATCGAATCTGGTCAGGTACTTCTTGCCGAGGCCAATGCAAGTTTGTCTGCGAATATGGCCAAGCTGGCAACTGTAAATGAAAAACTACAGAGGCTTTAAATCCTGGACTTCTTTTTAGATCTCTTTGTTCAAAATAAATCTGGTCCAAAAATTGAATAAACCAGCTTGTTGTCTTTTTTTTTGTATTAATACTCATTATACAAAATTGATTCCTCTAAAAAAGTTTCCCTTGATGGTTTTCAACTGGAATATGGCATGAAGCACATTTGCATTATAGTGAAAGATGCCTGGTGAAATATGTGCCAACTTCAAAATTCTTGTAAAGTCAACTTGGTTGCTGTAAAGCGCTAAGAATGTGTATTTACATGCTACAAAGTGCACAGAAAATGAACATTTATTGCTCCAAACTACTCCAGAACGCATATTTTGGTGCTCCAAACTGCTCCAGAATGCATATTTTGGTGCACCAAACTGCTCCAGAATGCACATTTTGGTGCTCCAAACTGCTCCAGAATGCATATTTTGGTGCTCTGAAAATTGCTCCAAATTGCATTTCAGCAATGGGATCCCTGGTCTATCCTAATTCAAACAAATTAAAAAAAAAAAGTTTTTTCAGAACTACTTTTTTGGGTTTTAAAACTTCTGTCGGTCGACTTTTGCGTTTTTGTCGCCCGATTCTGGAACTCTGCAAAAAAGCACCCGAAGCCCCTTCTCACAATTGTGCATAGAAGATCGGCAGACTCATTTCTGGCACCACATCACTCTCTAGCCAGTGTTCAGTCGGCCCATCCACTAAGGACGTGCTATGTGACCGACGTGACTATGTTAGTCTTCTAAGCATCGTTATGGCCGGGACTTGCGGCACTCTTTTTTGCATCTAGCTCTGGAACCAAGTGAGAGAAAAACATGAGAACTGATCTGATAGCATCTCAAAACGTTTCACCTTACGGAAAATTGTTTTTGGCACATTGTTTAAACTGATCTAGCCTCTGACAATGATTGCCGTGAATACTGCAATTCCAATCCCAAACCGTTCGTTAAAAGTTAAATCAACCTACAGCCTTATGATTGTGGTTTTTCGCCTACTAAATAGGGAACCAAACGAGTGACAACTCATAACAAGCGAACAACTATAAGATGTTTTCGTTCGCGTTGTTGGCTTGTGCTTAATGAGTGAGCTTGACGAATGAGCTAGACGTGAGCAGCTGATAATTGCAATGTCGCCAGAGCCTTCCTAGATGACGCATAAAAAATGTGTATCTGCGGCACATGCGGGGCAGCCGTCAGGTATAGAGGACATGGCGTGCAAATTCACAATTTGGGTGTCGACATCTTTGCCGGGAGTCAAATCAAAACAGAAGGGTACTCGAAGCTGATAATAGAACGGGATTATACTGGCAGCTGGCGATTCGCTATGAGACTTGCAAAGATACAAGTGGGTGTCAGAAACACTGGCAGCCACAACGAAGCTCCTAGCGAGTTCAAGCTGTGGAGGTCATCTCTTCTGACTCCTAGACCACTTGAAACACTCGCGAAAGTTCCGCAGCACGGTCGTCTCTCAATAGGGAAATGACAAAAAAAAAAAGGCTACACTTTGTAGCCTTTTTTTTTAGCTCACTAAAACAGATGGTATCTGTCGGGAGTTGCTCTTCATCTCTGACCTTTCTTTTTGTGTATGTGTGTGTGTGTGCAGCATTTCAAAAAGGAGCAGTGCCTTGCACAGCCGATCGCCACCCTTCAGCAAGCTGAGGAGCATGGGAGTGACGGGAACGACAGCGGTTCCTTTTCTTCCAACAACGTCCCTTCATCTGTTCGTTCAATTGTCGAGCAGACAGGTACCTTTACGATCGCACTACTTGTCATCATCTGATGGAATGTCCTTTCATCTTAATATCCTCACTATCATGTATACAGACTGTCTTTTTTAGGCTTTACAAACTGTTTTTTAAAGAAGCTGCGAAACCTACACTAACGCGGTCTGTGCAGGCTAGCTATGCAGCCAGGGTGACATAATAGGGAGGGGGGGGGGGGGTACTCATCTTGTAAGTAGAGTAATTAACTAAAATGTGTTAACCTTATTGATTAGGGAACATAAACTTGTGGTCCTAAGTAGGACCTTGCTGAGCGTCTTCAAAAACCACTCGTTGAAAAATACATACCAAGTTAGATAATAAAAGATCGGAAAAAGCAAGATAAAGCCCGGGTCAACCGTAATGTTATAAAAGCAATCGCCGCTTGGAGAAGAGCCTATGAGCGCTATTGCAAGACTAGAACCACCTAAACAAAGTGAAACTTACGACAATGGCAGCATGCTATAAAAAAATAATTAAAGAGTGCTAGGAGTCATGTTTCAACAGACTGAACAACAGCCTTTCGGATAACCATAAGGAGTTTTGGAGGTTCGTTAGGAGCAACAAGAAAACTGACACCTCAACCCGACATTGTTTCATGGTGATCTTTTGGTTAACGAAGACTTGAACGAGGCAAACATTTTTAACAACCACTTTAAATCAGTTTTTAGTGACTCGACACCTCCCATAAGTGCCCCCTTCTATCAAACCTAATTCGTGACAAGATGCCTCGAATTGACCTACATGTGAATGGAACCCGAAAACTTTTTCAAGAAATAAAAACCTCGAAAGCAACGGGCCCTTATAACCTCTCGGCACATGTACTGAAAAACTGTTCCTGGATTATGGCCTGTTACCTATACCTCATATTCTCGAAGAGTCTGTCCGATCACATGCTTCCCTTGGACTGGAAAACAGCATGTTGTTCCCATTCACAAAGAAGGAGCTAGAACCAATGTAGCAAACTACAGACCCATATCTTTGAGTTGCATAGCGTGTAAGCTGCTGGAACATATTATATACACCAACGTAAATCGGCCTCTAGATCAACACAACTACATTACTAAACATCAACACAGATTTAGGGCCACAGCGTCATACTTGACGTTACTAACAGAATTTTATCATGATATGTGTGTGAGCGTTGAGTCGGGTAATGTTGTAGATAGTATTTTCTTGGATTTAAGCAAGCATTTGATAAGGTAAGCCACCAGCTCTTGGTAAATCAATTATGGCAACTGAAACTTGATCTTGATGTTACATTGTGACTGGAGGCATTTCTAAGTGACCGAACACAATTTGTAGTCTTGAATGGATGCAAATCAAACCCTGTATCTGTGACGTCAGGGGTACCACAGGGGTCGGTGTTGGAACCGTTGCTTTTTCAGATTTATGTTAATAGTATAGTTGAAAATATATCCTCGCATGTTAGGATGTTTGCCAATGATTGTATACTTTATAGGACAATATGTGATCACAATGACCAATACACATTGCAGCATGATCTGCCTCGGATGGTGTACAGAGTGGAAAATGGAGCTTAATGTAAGAAAATGCGAACATATGCGATTCTCTAGAAAAGTAAAGTCAACACCAGGACACGTGTATAGAATGGACAACTGCACATTAGAAAGCGTGCCAAGCATTCGCTACCTGGGCGTCATTTTTTCCGAAAATCTAATGTGGAACTTACGTGTTGGATTATCTAACTAAAAAGGCCATCAGAATGTTGGGTTTCCTTAAAAGAAATTTCAAGTATTGTAGTAAAGAACTAAAAGCTACCCTTTACTTGACGTTTATTCGATCAACGCTTGATTATGCATGCATTGTCTGGAACCCCACTACAAACAAGCTAATAGATAAAATAGAAGCAATTCAAAACCCGAGCGCTAGATTTGTTTTAAATAACTACCAATTCCGTCAAAGTGTTTCTAAAATGAAAGACGAGCTAAACTGGTCATTGTGAGCTACCCGACGAAAAAGCCTCAGGTTAAAATTCTTCTACACTTTTTTTTCATGACCAGACCATCATCGAAAAGGACAAATACTTGACGTGTCCGTACCATGTGTCCAGGAGATTAGACCTTTCCTTTCAAAGTGGAAACTGTGTCATCCTGCCAATCATAATTTTTTGTTCGTACAGGTAGAGATTGGAATTTGTTGCCATCCTCGTCATTTCCTGTGACGTATTCGCCAAGTGTATTTTATATTCGCTTATGTAACCCTCTCCCTGCTATAATGCCCTAACGGGTGCAGCAGGACCCAATGTAAATAAATAAATAAATGAGTGAATTTTAGCAAGGTTTGGAGCGCGGTGGTGCGCTAAAGTTAACACTCGTGCTACAGGCTTGAGGTTGGCGGCCCAAAAATGCGGATGATAATTGTGCGGTGGTGGTATCGTGCGTTTTTTCGCCGATGATCACACCATCTCTATTTCGACGAGTGCCACACGCAGTTTTAGCACCACTTGGCAAAAGCAGAGTGCTATGTCCTCCATTCGTCAATCTAAGGGGTGGAGTGAAGCATGTGACTGCAGGAACACACGCTGACGATACACCGTCATGTACCTCACTCCGGCGTTCTGATTGGCCGTCGGGTCCATGTTTGGCTGAAACGAAGTATGTGCATTAGTTAGCTAAAACGGAGTATTTTTGGTTACCAAGATTGATTTCTCTGCCTTAAAGGGGTACTCCGGCGAATTTTTGAGCTACCCAAACCAGCTATATTTTCAGAATCACCTTTCTTTATCCTTTCCGGTATGCTCTTTAATATTGCGAAGTTCAGAATAGTTTTTTTTTTAAGTCTTCAAGTGAAAATGATGCCAAAACCAACATTCAAATACACCCACGCTTTTCAGTACCCAGACGTCAGGGGAAGGCAGGTTTGCAGGTCGAGCAGTCAGTCTCAAAATGGACTGTGCCAAGCATTTGTTCCGTGCTGGGGTGCAAGTGCTGGGGCAGACTTCCAAAAGGATTCATTTGACACCATGAAACTGCTTTTACTCAGTTGGGGACAAAGTCTACAGTCCAAAGAGCAAACCCCTGTCTCCCTTGGCATCACTTTTTCATTGTTGCCAGTAGAGGCTTTCACTTCGAAAAATGCGGTGAATGCCAAATTGCAAATTCAATAACTTTGCAAAAAAAAAAAAAATTTTTTTTGGCTTAATATTTGGGTTACTGTTCAGCAATGTTTGTTGGTGTCTTTAACAAATATTCAGGCGAATCGGGGACTGTGAAGAAAACGCCGGAGTATCCATTTAACGGCAACTGGAATTTGAAGATTCTTGTCCTGTGTTGCAGTACTCAAGTTTCCATTGGATTTGTTGTACGAGGGCATTACCAATGGGTTTGCTGTAAGAGGGCACACTACCGTTGAGATTTGTTGTACGAGGGCATTACCCTTTGATTTCTTGTATCAGGGCATTACCATTGAATTTTTTGCATCAGGGCATTACTACTATTGAATATTTTGTATGAGGGCATTACTTGGTGTCACTAACACTGTTGCAATGTGCAACAATTTTTTTACAGGGCACCACAGAGTCGGCAGGCAAGACATGTGGCCCTTGTCCCAGTTCACAAACAACCTCGGCAGTTAGGAAGATAATAACTCCTCCATTAGCACGCAAAATGTAAGTAGTCTGCTTCACTATTGCTTAGTCTCAATGAACAGCTTGCTCAAGTAGAAGGAAAAGCTAGTTCACACCTGTGCTTTTCCGCGTCGAGACACGCGGCGTGGTCTCATTTACGCTTCCGAGAGAGGTCTAAGCCGACATTCAAACTTAAGGATCTTACGTGCCAACGTGCCACGAACAAACGAAGGACATCTGGCACGCCACAGCGGAGGACCGAGGATTCATTTTGACCACTGGGGGATATTTTGATGTGCATCCGAAATCTCGATTACACGGCGCCTCCTCCGCAATAAGTCTGTCGGATCGCGAGCACCCTGGCCAGGATTCAAACCCGCCACCCGGGGACCCGTAGGCCGGCACTTTGCCTCGGAACCACCGAAACAGTTTCCGGGAGGGTCATCCGTGAAATGCTTCGCATTTTTGTCACCAGTAACGGGGGTGTCGGCAACCCCCGCAGCTGTCGAAGGAACAGATCTTCCGATACTCACCTAGCTAACAAATGCGGGCATTTCACCGAACCGAATGCCGCAACCTCCGGTGGACACTGCGGATGCCATTTAAAAGAAACGTAAATGTGCACGCATACATTACTCGTCTATCTCGAAATCTTTCAGGAGGCGGAAACCATGGATCACCAGTGTCAAGCTCAAAGTTGACTCGAGCGAGGAGGAGAGCGACGACGAGGGGCAACCCCAGGATCGCCGCAACAGTCTGGCTTTGTTTCTTACCTCGTCCCACCTCGTTGAACTGCCCTCAGATTTGTTTAAGGTCGCTGGCGAGGTGAGGACGGCAAGGCGGGGGGGAGCGTCAGTCGTCCCGCCTCCGGCGTGAGCTCCCTGCCTTCGACGACTCTTCGCAACCGTGCACCTCAAGAGCGCGCGCACGGCCAAAGCAGAGCGGACGGAAAGCACGGAGCGCGTGCTGGAAGCCAGTCGTTTGAAAGACGCGCCATGCCGTTCTCACTCTATCGGAAACTATGCGGAGCGCAAGTTGGTCTGCTTCTTGCACGGGAGTTATGGTGACGTCAGAATGACGCCGAGCTCTGATTGGCTTTGATTGGAAGGATAGTGGGTAGACCTCGATGCTAGGTGCCTCGAGGTCTACCCACTATTTTTTCAATCGACAAATAAGAGCTCGGTGTTCTGACGTCATCGCAACCCCTGCGCAAGAAGCAGACAAGCTTGCGCTGTGCTTGGAACCTCCTCCAAACGCACAAGGTGGGAGCTTTTCCGCGTACCAACTTTGCCGTCCCGCGGCGGCAGCGCATTCTCACGACGTCGATTGCCGTCGATTGCGGAGACGTTGACGATGTCGTTCTACGCCGTCTTCGATTATCGTCCGTCTTCGATTATCGTCCGTCTTCGTTTTTTATTTAAGGCATTTCTCTCAATTTTTGGTGGCGGTTGATTCTGTGTGCATGAAAAAAGTGGCTGGCCGACACGCGCGTAGCACCTGGATACGTTGCACATTGGTATCTCTTAGCTTTTCCGTGAGAATCCTGGATTTGCTGCCTTTTATGTATGGTTCACATGGCGGTTGTTTGTATGTTTTGTTTCGGAAGCTAGAAAATAAAGAAAACGCATATTTGAAAGCTAATGTCGTACGGTTTGACACATCTGCGGTATTGCCAAGGAAGTGTGCTGAAATAATGCCCCCGAAGCGTGGGAGCATTATTTCGGGCATTTGTAGAATCTAGTTCAGGTATACAACGATAATCGGTCATAATGATAAGATTTACAGTTTCTCTCAATATCATTATGTGAATTGCATTGTATCGCGTTTCGACACCCAGCTGCACAGATATTCCAGTTCGTGAAACTTCAGACCTCTTTTAAAGGGGTACTCCGGCGATTTTTTTAGCTACCTCAACTAACTATATTTTCTGACTCCCCGGCCTTTACCCTTTCCGGTATGCTATTTAGTATCGCGAAATTCATAATAGTTATTGTGAAATCGGGAAATGAAAATGATGCAAAAACCAACATTCAAATTTACCCGCACTTTTCAGTGCCGTGACGTCAGTGGCAGGCAGGCTTGCCAGCCGACCAAGCAGTCTAAAAAATACAATATGCCAATCATTGGTTCCGTGCTGGAGCGCGGGTACTGGAGCGAGTTTCCAAAGCATTCATTTGACACCACGAAACTGCTTGGAATCAGTTGGGAACGAATTCTACAGTCCAAAGAGTGAATGCCTGCCTTCCACTGACGTCACTTTTTCGTTGTTGCCAGTAGAGACTTTCAGTTTGAATAACACGGTGAGGACCAAAATTGTAAATTCATTAACTCTGTGAAAAAAAATTATTTTGACCTAATATTTAAGATACTATTTTAGCGATGTTGTTTGGCGAGTTTAGCAAAATTTCAAGCAAATCGGGGACCATGAAAAAATCGCCGGAGTACCCCTTTAATCAACGCAGAACGTGTCTTATGGGCCGTTTTCCACAAGAAAATTGTCACAAACGAGCATTGTTGCGAGCGTCATGAACTGGTGACACGCTTGGAGCCTCGCACGAGTTAAGGTATAAAGTTTGAACCCCCCCGGGGCTCGAACTTTATACCTTAACTCGTGTTTGGTGCGGTAACAGCCGGATACTATAGTCGCTGAGCTATTGGCATACAGTGCAACCCACTTATAACGATAATGAGAAAACCCAAAATTTCAATCGTTATAACCGATTATCGTTGTATCTGGACTAGAAACTGATCATTTCCAGTCTAGAAACTCTAGGAACTGATCGTTATAAGCGGTACATCGTTATATGTGGTATCGTTGTAAGTGGGTTGCACTAGTTTGTCTGGGAGACAACATGAAGCGCTACTTTCAACTAAATGTTTATTGAAACAACACTATTCATACACCCAATTGGGCTTCTCAAGCAAGAATTTAAATTTCTTGTCTGTTAGATGGACTGACGGGGCACTTATGCATCTGTCATCCCCCTGCAATCTAATGTTGAACTGACTCGTACAGCTCTCTCGAGATTTTGCTTCTTAGCTTTCCCAGAATATTTGTTTTTTCCAATTCCGGGGTGCAAGGGCATCTGTGCAGTGAATAGCTAAATTGCCCGAGGGTGAATTCCTTACCGATAGCGCGTGCTCTCTTGCTCTTTCATTAACGCATCTGCCCGCTTGGCCCACGTACCCTTTTCCACGTGTCATTGGAATTTCGTATACGACCAAAGATGCGCATTCCACAAATTTCCTATGAGTGTTTGTGTTTCTGCAAACGTCACCTCCATCTTTTTTGTAAATTTTTTTTTTGGCACAGGCTGGACAGCTTTTCCGGGGCCGAAAACATAACCGGCAAGCCAAAGTGTGCCGCCACTTTTTTTAGGTTGTGTGAGACCTTGTGGAAATAGGGTATCACAGCAGGTCTCGCTCTCCTCCTGTGCTTCCTCTTCTTTCTTTTTCATCTTGGAAACAAGTGTTTCAGCCACCTCTTGAAGAAAACGATCGGGGTGACCTGACGATTTTAGGCGTTCCACCTGATTGCAAGAACTACTTTTCACTGTGTGCTGGCATGACTTGGCAAAAGATGCCTTCAAAAGGGAAGAAGTGATCCCTCTTTTAACCAGCTTAGAGTGTGCTGAATTAAAGGGCAAGACTATTTTCTTTGAGTGTGGTCTGTACTCCCAGCACACATGCTCTTCTTGAAAATCTAAACTTAAATCTCAAAGAAAACGGTCTTGCCCTTTAATTCAGCACACTCTAAGCTGGTTAAGGGGAGACTCCCCCTGGGAGGGTCAACTTTTGAACCCTTGGCTTAAAATTAATGAAATTTACGGGGTAGGCTGGTAGTCATGCTAGAGGGTGCATAACAAAATTTCAGGTCTGGCAGTTAAGTGAGAAGGAAATTAGGGCAGCTTCTATCAGCAACACCCCTACATTGTTTAGTTAATCTATCGTCGGAAAACTATCACAATATTCAAAATTTTTATTCGCTAGATATCTAGCCGAATGCCTAGGAGGTGCGGCTATGGAAAGTTTTTTGTAAAAAGTAATTTATTTCTATAAATTTTCTCTTCTGCAAAATTGGTCAACTTTTTGGTCTTCTGTGTCTTCGACAAAATGTCAACATTTTTTGTACAAGACATCCGTAAAGTGGCGAGAACATTCCATGGCCGCATTCCTTATTAAATTTCAGTCAGGAAAAGTGAAGAATGAGCCTTCCCTGTATTGACATTATCAAACGATAGATTGACTAAAATGGAATTTATACCAAAAAGTGGAACGGAGAAAAATGTGTTCAAAGTGCTCCAAACCCTACTTTTTCTTTAGCTTCAGTAGACAGAAAATAATTTATAAAAAATTAGCTATGCAGTGTAAACTAGTGAAAATTTCTGGGAATACTCTCTGGATGTAGTTGGATGTAAATATGTAATTTTTCGAAATCAATGTTTTTTGCAGAATTTGTTTTTTCTGGGTAGTGTCCCCCCTTAAGAGGGATCGCTTCCTCCCTTTTGAAGGCATTTTTTGCCAAGTCGTGCCAGCACACCGTGAAAAGTAGTTTTTGCAACCAGGTGGGACGCCTAAAATTGTCGGGTTACCCCGATCGTTTTCTTCAAGAAGTGGCTGAAACGCTTGTTTCCAAAATGAAAAAGAAAGAAGAGGAAGCACAGGAGCCCAGGAGGAGAGTGAGACCCGCTGTGATACCCTTTATCTACACGGTCTGACACAACCTAAAAAGAAGTGGCGGCACACTTTGATTTGCCGGTTGTGTTTTCGGCCCCAGAAAAGGTGTCGAGCCTGTGCCAAAAAATTAACAACAAAAAGACGGAGGTGACGTTTGCAGAAAGAAACTCTAGAAAATTCGTGGAATGCGCATCTTTGGTCGTATACGAAATTCCAATGACATGCAGAAAAGGGTACATGGGCCAAACGGGCAGATGCGTTAAATGAAAAGGCAAGTGAGCATGCGCTATCAGTAAGGAATTCCCCCTCAGGCAATTTAGCTATTCACTGCGACAGATGCCCTTGCGCCCCGGAATTGGAAAAAACAAAAATTCTGGGAAAGCTAAGAAGCAAAATCTCGAGAGAGCTATACGAGTCGTTCAACAATAGATTGCAGGGGGATGACAAATGCATAAGTGCCCTGTCAGTCCATCTAACAGACAAGAAATTTGAATTCTTGAGAAGCCCGATTGGGTGTATAAATAGTGTGTGTTGTTTCAATAAACATTTAGATGAAAGTAGCGCTTCGTGTTGTCTCCCTTACTCTATCCCTGTTTTGCAGTGCATTTTGTCAAAAGAGCTCATGTACCAACTGGCCCATCTGTCACTATTGAAACTAAAACAATTAAGGTCCCATACTTCAGACTTTCTGAGAAACTGAGAGAATATAGAGCTTGTGGACACCAAAGGCATGGAAGAAGGCCAGATCGGGTGTTTCAGCCCATGTTCTCCGCGGGGGTACCTTCCATTCCATCGATATTAAACATGGCTCTTGTCTTGGCCTTTTTTTTGAGGGGGGGGGGGCTTTATTTTAAGTGCATTTTCTTTCCCTCTTTTGTGTTTTGACAGTCGTGCCAATTTCCTTTGTGTCATTATTGTCCTCTTAAATTCATAACGAGATTTTTTTGGTTAATCTCCTTGTGTTTTCTTTGTTGGTTACGTGGACTCTCGCTTCAGCTCCAGGCAAAACCACCTGCAAGTGGCGTACCGCTGATGAGGCGTCCCAAAGGCCAGCAGTGAGGCTGCCCATCAACAGGCTGAAACAAAAGAGGCAAGTGTTTATTTCATTTTCCTTTTCTCGCCTAGGACAGCATTCCGCTCGTAGTATGGTACACTGTGCGACGCCATTAGCTCGTACATGACGCCGACACTTTTTCACACTTTACATCCAAAAAGGGTACTGGCGGACATCACAATCTATCACTTAGGTAGTACCCCATCTGAGCACCTTTCTCCACTATACTAGTTTCAATGACAGTTATTCAAAACTCGGAGAAAGAAAAAAGAAACCGACAATGGCTTGTTTGCACAAACAGTGGCGCAGAGTGTATTTTAGGGGAGCATAAACGGAAGTAAATCTCTCCAACTTTGAGCAATACGAATTTCCTCGGAAAATAAACTTGTTGCTTTTCTTTGTCAGAGTATACTTACCCAAATATGGTTGGTTGATAATTCCACAAAGACATTGCATCGGCTTTCTTCAGTCCCGGGGCAAGCCGTGGTCTGACTGGAGAGTGTCCGGCGGATGACAAGTCAAAGTTTGGGTTTGGCACTGGCCTGGAATGTTGGGCACGATGTTTCGTGTGCCGAAGAGTCCGAGCACGGGTTGCACTTTTGCGTCAGACGCTTCATTGCCTTTGTCGACTCATTTATCTCGTTATGCAGAACACATTGTGCGGCTCTTTCCCGTAAAAGGCTCGGACTAGTGTAGTGCCAGGTGCGTGGCAGAGTTGGCAGCGCAGGCGGCTCCCACGCGGATGAACGGGGGTTTGAATCCTGCCAGCCTACCACGATATCACGAGAGATGACCTACCGCCGAAAGATAACCCGCCCTGCACGGAAAGATGACTCCACTTCTGGTTATTGCAGTGCCTGGGCCGGAGATAAGCGTAGTTACAAACAGGGGAGAATGGTCATCTATGCTTCATCACCCTTCCTTCCAAGTTTGGCAGGTCTCAATATACAAAAATAGAAAAAAAAAAAAAATTATCATAAATTGGAAGTTAGCTTACTTGCTTATTTTCACTCGCTCTGCTCTCAATTTTAGGTGGGCAATATATCAAGACTTTACGGTAGCTATTTTTTTCATGGCAGTTATTTTGTGTTCTGGTTTAGAACTTCGTAAACGTACGAGCGTGTCTAAAAATGGCCATAGCACTCTGCACCCACCCAGTCTTGTGCTAGCACCCAATCCTGCTGTATACGCTGGCATGGACATTCGGAGTGCCAGTTATTGCATTTTTGTTTTGGCACAAGCTCGCCACATTGAACTTTTCGTTTTCAGTTATTCTTGCCTAGTCACCTGTCATTTGTGCCAATATTTCGGTGAATTTGGCTCTCTCGGTCAAACTCGTATGCATTTCTGTACCACATTTGGGATGATCTTGCAGTATAATATAATATATGAAGGTACACACTTTAAAAAAATTTTAAAGGTACTATAGTAGCGTAAAATATACTATACTGTAATTAAAAAAATGCCTCTATTTTCACCTTCTCGTGACGATAACGAGCACATAGCATATTACTCCCAGTCACAAAATTTTGTGCCCGCAAAATATTCCCGAAACGCACCCTTTGCAAAATTTATGAAGCATCGAGGCTCCGAAAATAAAATTATTCCCAGTATATACTATACAAGCGTTAAATGTTCAGGTCTCTGAAAGAGTTTGGTCTCTTAGCAAAGCGTTGACTGCTATGTGAGGCTCTCCGGAAGGTTCTTTAGCGAGTTTTTTCTACTGCCTGCCGCCATCTTTGGGCTTTGTTCAGAGACCTCCTGCTTTGGTGCCTTTTCATGTTGGTGCTTCCTTTCAAAGGTGTAGACTCAAAAAGCAATGAGCTAGTTGCTATTTTTTTTCTTTTCTTTTTCAGCGTTTTACACATGCGTCGGGGAACAAGCATCACAGAAAAGCCGGTGGCCAAGAAGCCCGCACAGAAGTTTGGCCCCTCCCAAAGGCGGGAAATGTCGTCGGCCGTGGAGAGGTTCACGCGGCCCTCGAAGGAACAACTTGAACAAGGCAAAGGCGATGATTTAGACAGCTACAAAGAGAACCTGATGATGCTCACAAAAGGCCCCATAACCACGGAGGTAAAAGTCAGCTTTTATGAGGGAAAATCCCCACTATATCAGTACAGTAAACCCTCACTTGAGCAAACATTGATTTAACAAATATTTCAGAATAACAAACTATAAAAAATATTTCTGGCGATTTTTTTATGCATTTTGTGCAAAAATGTTTCAGTTAAACGAATTTCGGATTAGCGAATATTTCAGTTCAACGAACTGGATCGATAGACCCAGGATTATTTTTGCAATCAGTTCAACGAAGTTTTGTGCTCTGCAGTGCTGGCGTAGCCGATGCCCGCCACCCCACCACCGCCGTTTCTGCAACTGCAGCGTATCATCGCTGGCGTTTACAGCACCGCCGAGGCAAAGCGGCGATGCGGTAGACGAAAAACAAATCACATGGTGTTTCTGTTTTAGTGCGCAGCTCTTAGGCACCCGTTTCTGGCTTGAGCGACGTCGGCATCGGCGTAACCGCGCATGCATTATGGGTCGCGTGACGTCACTGATGACGTCATCGGCATCGCCATCGTCATCGTCGCTGATGACGTCATCAGTCACGTGACGTCGGCGTAACCGCGCGGTGCATTATGAGGTCACGTGACGTCACTGATGTCATCGGCATCGTCATCATCACTGATGATGTCATCAGCGACGTCATCCACATCGTCATCGCCACTGATGACATCATCGGCATCGGCACTGATGTCATCAGTGGCGACGATGATGACAATGCGGATGCCAATGACGTCATCAGTGACGATGACGAAGTTGATGACGTCACTGATGACGTCATCGTCACGTGACCTCATAGGGGTCGCGTGACCCCCGTGAGGTCACGTAACCCTCGTGAGGCGACGACGACGCCGCTTGGAGGGAGGAGTAGCAGACGGGATGAGGACGTGAGGAGGAGGGAGCTGGGGTGTTCCTTCCCCTCAGTACCCTTCCCTCCTCCTCCTCCTCAAGAGCTGCGCTCTAATTCGGCGTTACAGGGAGTTGTAAACGGCTTTCATTTTTTTTCTTGGTCATCAGTTCCGTTCAACCATCTTAGTCTTGGGTTCGGCAGCAGAACGGCAGTTTGTGCTCCCACTTTTGTAATGAGTATGACGAAACAGAAGCGGTTGTCTCTATCCGACAAGCTCAAAATCCTTCAGCGCCTGGACAACGGTCAAAGGCAAGTGGACGTTGCGAAGGACTATGGGATTCCACCGTCGACAACAACCATAGTGAAGCAAAAGTCGTAGCTTGAAGGAGAAACTGCGTTCAATCCCAACAGAAAACGACTCTGCACGAGATATTTCAAGGCAGTGGACGATGCCATTGCGGTATGGCTTCGTCACAGCAACATACTGTGCCAGAGGAAGTGCAAAAAAAAAACATACTCTCGGACAACTTTGTTACGTCATGCGCTTTAAGAGTGCTGGTGCAAATGAAAATTTTTCAAAATGAGAAAAGCAGCAACGTAACTGTTATGCACTTTGTGCATATTGAAGTACATGACTCCATAAATTGGATTTCACACTTTTGACTCCATGTATGCTGTACCCTATGCTGTTCCTATACTAGTGAATATATTCAGTTTAGTGAACTTTCAGTTAAATGAACTATTTGGTTGGGTTTCTTGAAGTTAGCTCAAGGGAGAGTTTACTGTATCTAAAATACCTGTAGTATCAGTTACAAACATACTTAACGTTGCTTCGCTGTATTTCTGCCTTTGCTATACGAGATTCTGCAATCAAAAAGTTCTACTGTAGCACTCCTTTGCACTTCACAACAGCAATCAGTTGCCCACAACCGTTGTTGCTCAGAACAAGGAACATCAATATTTTTGTGGCCTATATGTGAAGTTTCAGATTGCACGAAAGACGTTGTGTTCATGTTTCAGGCTGGCAGGATTCCCCACGTTTTAAGGGATGCGAACAGAAGAAGACATGTGTACCATCACTCGCATTTTATAGATGGTAACCCTCAATGTAATGAACCTCAATTTAACAAAATTCATAAATTAAAGGAGCTGTGCAATGATTTCAACGTTGAAAGAATTTGCATCTTTTACTTTTGACATTGTTTATCTTGTCACAAAGGACAGAAAATACGTCTCCTTCTTTCGAAATGTTGCGATTCCGCCGTGTAATCGCGAAGCAAAAAATTAGAATATTTCCCGACCTGCAGCCGCGAGCGGCGGCCATGAGAAACATGCGGCATGACATCAATGGGGGACTTGTAAAAAGATAGGAAGCTGTGCAAATACCTGCTCGATAAAAGGTAATTTTTCTCTAAATCTTGCCGTTCCAACATAAATATAAATGCGTCAAAAACCTGGTATGATCGGCAAAACTTTTATGATACGGAGTTTTAGTGGCGCCATCTATCCGAGGTGAACAAAACCGTCGGCTCTATCTGCTGCCGCGAACAGCCGCCAGAAGCCGGAGGGGGATGGGGGCAGATAAGGGGCAGAGCCGGGATGGCCGGACCCGGACGAGACTTTCCTCCATTCGCCATCAGTGATCACGCTGCGCAAGCACAGTCTAAGCTCGTTATAACATACCTTTATTTTGACCAAGATTTCGGTCTGTTGTAGGAGGTGTATGTTGTATGCGGATACGAAGTTGAGTCAATGGTATGTAGAGGAAAACCAAACAAATTTCACAAATCGGTATGTTATATCCAAATGTCTGTTGTAACCAGGTCTGTTGTAATAAGCTTAGACTGCACAAGGTCACGTGGTCGCGAGCGGGTGAGTTCTCGCTGCTCACTGATGGCTCTAGAGAGAGAGCTTCACCGGAACCCCGCTCGACCCCCATTCACGTCGCAGCGCTTGTGACTCGGAAGATGGTGAAAGAGTTGAGAGGTGCCGAAATCCTCAGTCTTTGTCAATTTTTAAAATAAAAACTAGGTCATGCAGGCAAATGCGGTTTTTGTTCTTTACTTCAGAAAGGTTGAGACACCAAAACCCAAATTACTTAAGCAAAGCACTGAAAGTTTTGCACAGCTCCTTTAATTGTGCCCAAAGCTAGGGGTGACAACATGGCCACTACTTGAGAATGGTGCGTGTGAACGTCGGGTGCTCTGTCGTGTGCTTTCTAAACTGTTAGTCATTGTTTTAATGGTCCATGGTATTGAAGCAATGTATAGCATGGATCTAGGAAAAACTAAAAGTATGACTTAGAAACCTTAGTTCAGTACTGGATTCTCGAAACCTTGCAGTTCAAACTCGCCCTGGAAAAAGAATGATCCCATGTTGTTTGCGTCAACAGAAGGGGTCATACTTATTGATGTTATTGAAAAGTGAAAGGGAATACTAGTAGATATGCTGCATAGTTAATCCCACATGACTTTTCCCTGACCTTGTTTGAGCACTTTCCTTTTTTCTGAGGTACCTTGTCAACCGAATGCATTGCCAACCATCTAATTGTTTGTTATTTCCAAACCCCTCTCTTGTTACAGGACAAGAGCCCAGTGATCCAAGTGAACAAAGCAACTTACCAGACGCTCAAACTGATTGGCAAGGGAGGATCAAGCAAGGCAAGTCCATCTCTGGACCCTTCAGTTTTTGTGAAGATATTTGGGTTTGCTAAAAATAAATAGTGTTAACAATTAATTGATACAGTCGAACCCAGATATATTGAATTCAAAGGGAATCGTAAAATAGTTCGATATATCAATAATTTGATATACAAAAATATGTTAAATTAAGCTTGAGTTGAAATTTTCTGGCATCTCTGCTAATACCGAATGTCGCAACAAACGGGAGCTTACCAAATACCGTATTTACCTGCATAATGAACGCACTTTTGTTCCCAAAAAATTAACACATATTTGGGGGGTGCGTTCATTACGCGGGGTAAAACTTTTGTATTTGCACACTTCGTGCAAATGTCATATTAGGTGCCAATATGGCACGGCAAGGTTCTGTGGCACGCCTCCAGTGATGGAGGTGCACCCACGGCTGGTTGGGGGCGCGCCACAGTAACCATGCTTTATAAATTGCAAACCTTTTTAGGGAACTTTCAGCGTGCCTTTTGCTGAAGGAAAAGCGCCCTACGAAGCTCACTCTGCACGAAGAGCAACACGACCGTTCTTAGGCCTAACTAGTTTCACGATTTCACTGTCCGAAAGTGGACCACAGACGACGGCGTGTTTTGTTGACATCAATGCATCCGATAGGCAAAGAATGTCCGGAGCTGGGCAATTCCTTGACCCAACCTTCGGCAAGTGTGTGCGCCGCTCAGTTTCACGGTTGATCACTTCCGCAACCATGCACTTGCAGCCATTACGAAAGCGGCTTTACTTGGCATGGCCTGACCACTTGGGGGCAAAGGAAAATTGGCTTGGTGGCTAGCTAAGTTGGACGCAATTCGAGACTCGCGGAGCCCAAAATTGGAGGTCCATTCATTACGCGAGGGGAAAAGGAAGGTTAAATATTGGCACCTGTTGTGGGGGGTGCGTTCATTATGCGAGTAAATACGGTAGAGCATCCAAGAGCCGCTAAATGCATTATAGCATAGTTTGTGGAGACCGCAAAACCGCCGCGCTTACACGTGAGCCTGGCCAGGACCTCCACACAGCATAAGCGACAAAACACGAAAATAATAAAAAAAAATGAAAGAAAAATGGAAAAGCGAGGTGCATAAAAAAAATCTCTTGATCCATAGAAAAAAGTTAAGCAAGCAACAAAAAAGAAAGCTCTATAAACTCTGGCATCAAAAAAAGAAAGGCGAAAAAAAAGTGGTCAAAGCAATAACGGCAAAAGAAAAAAGTAAACAAAAATAGGGCATTCAAAGTGCAATTGCACAACCTTTGTTGTCGACACTTTCGACTTGCCAAAGACATTTTTTACAGCAAAGCTGTTATGCGCTAGGATCTGGGAAAAAAATGTGTCCGCGGATGTTGGCAGAAAACTCTCCATTGGTCGTGGCAAGTATGAATAAATAAAAATAAAAAGAGGGGGCAACCAGCGTGAGTCAGCCTTCCTTCCCATTATTAGATAGTGAGGTCTTGATCCCTTGTTATCATCTCTAGGCATCGTCCTCAAGGTTGCCCTTGGAGTCGTCCTCGAGGTCGTCCTCGAGGTCGTCCTAGAAGTCGTCCTAGAAGTCGTCCTAGGCGTCGTTCTCGAGGTCATCCTAGAAGTCGTCCTGAGGTCTTTCCTAGACGTCGTCCTCGAGGTCGTCTTGGAAGTCGTCCGAGAGGTCGTCCTAGGTGTCATCCGAGAGGTCGTCCTAGAAGTCGTCCTTGAGGTCGTCCAAGACATCGTCCTCGAAGTTGTTCTAGAAGTCATCCTTGAGGTCGTCCTAGGCGTCGTCCTCGAGTTTGTCTAGAAGTCGTCCTCGAGGTCGTCCTAGTAGTTCTTAAGGTTGTCCTAGACGTTGTCCTCTAGGCATCATCCTAGACGTCGTAATAATAACAGCTTTGCTGGTCCTCCATCTTCCCGTGAAGTGGAAGCGCTCTACAATTTTTTTTGCTTATTTTATTTTGAGGCTAGGGAGTTGCACAGCATCAGCAGTGTTCGGGGAAAGGGCGCAGGCTACCGTTCCGACAGCGGGCACTCCCTGCTCTTCCCATGCGTGTGTGTGCCCTTCCCCTGGCTTTGGCCATCCTACACTTTTTTTTTTAAGTTCATTTTCTTTTTTCTTACAACTGCTCTTTCGCTGCATATCTTCCTGCGTGTATGCTGGCTTGGCGGTCTGCCAGCCACGCAACGCAAGTGATCTGTTCGCCACCGGTGCAGTCGGACTGCAGGAAAAGCAACGCGCAGCAGGGCTTCGTTTGCTATATCGAGTGTCCTCGCCATGGGAGTTGGATACAAAGGGGATGTTTGGACTGTTTAATAGAAACAATAATTCAAAATACCCTAGTGTGATATAACCGGGCTCGACTGTAGTTAATAGAGCATAATAAAACAAACCACACATAAAACACAGGGACGAGAAAACAAACAAATTGCAGTGCTGTGGTTTGTTCGTCTTCTGAATGTCCAATGTGCTTTTCATTTTGCTGTGAAACATATTTGTACTGTTGATGAGCTTAATATTGAAACTGATTATCTGCCTGGAGATGGGCTTGTTTAGGACCATGAAAAATATCTTGGTTGGTGCACAACAGGGTTATAAAGTTGCACTGAAGTAGGTTTTGAGTTTTTTTTTATATAACTAACATGATCTACATTCTAAAAATTGGCTAATTATTCACATATGTTTCACAGATTTAATGAAATGCGCAATCAGTCACATTCTTTCCCGTTCTTGCACTGGGGAAAGAAAATATTAGTTGCCTTATTCCTTGGCATGAAAAAGGGAAAGAGTGTGAGAGTTTTATTATATTAGGAGTGGGGCCCATATCAAAACAACATATAGATGCTTAGACTTTGTGAAATAGGGAGATCATGTTCGAGCCATAACATGGTGAGTCAGTAACTGCTCTCGGGCACCTTTAGCTCCTAAAAGGATGACCAAGTTGCAGTTATAATTACTTGAGCTGAAATATATGTAAGTTATAAATATGTTTTCCCAAATTACCTTAGTTTTGCGTCATAGTTTCCTCACATAAAGTATTAGTACGTCCAATTAAAAACTTCTAAGCATCCACAACGGTTCAGTCTCAGAACTGATCAACGTTCGTTCGTTCTAGAAACGATTTGCCTCAGCTTAATATACTTTGATTCGCCCCTGCTAAGGGACGCCCGAGCTGGAGAGTAGCTCCAGTAGCTCCGAGAAGCCGGCGACTACCTTCAATTCTTCTATTTTTGTAATGTCAAGTGATTTGACAGAGAAGCACTGTAACATAACTGCTTGATGCTTCAAAAAAAAATATTTGAACTGCGAATGCGGTTTACAATTTTTGGTTTGATAACGTGGTAATGTGCATTTTGAAATGTCGTAAGACTTGAAGTTAGGGAAAGTGCAACTTTTGTCAGTTCTTGAGGTTCAGCTCGGGCTCGGCGACATCCTTCAAAGTGTTTTGGCAAAATTCTACAAATAAATATAAAGAACAACATATAGCTGTTAATAAGCGTTAGTTCCTTAAATGGCAACCCCCCCCTCATCAGCTGTGCAGTTGAGTTAACTCGCGCTCATGTACGGTAATCCCTTCGAATAAACTTGTTGGGTCAGTATACGAGTTGAAAGTTGGAAATTCGACAAATGGTAATATCGTAACGTGGTGAATTGTGAACCTTGCAACATCCCTACGCTCTGCTTCATCTCAAGTCCGAGCCCTTCCAACGCTAAGGGCCAATGGGGCCAATCATACTGTTTGGGAAGTGCTTTCCGAAACTGAACGTGACACATTCATTGTCGCACGACACTACGGTGGCTTTATATGTTCGCAGTATCCTCCCAATGTGCCCTTGGCCCCCTTACTGCGCTCGCAAAAGGAGGGCGTGTCCTAAATGCAATGCATTTAGCATGCCTTTCAGAAATCAGAGGCAGCCAATTTCTTTGCATTTATATGTGCAGTTACATCCACCTTATCCAGTCATGCATGAAGGATGCGTCGTGACATGTTTTTAGTGTCTGCACTTGCGTTTCATCTAGCTTTTAAAGCGATAGCATTAAAAAGACACTAACACCCCCCCCCCCCCCAAAAAAAAAAAAAAAAAAAAAATTCTTTTGCCACTTGATTTATTATGGTGTCAGAAGACCGCCCAATCAATATTTTGCTACAGCATCACATATAATTTTAATAAAGTCAAAATATGCAACTGCTCGAAACCGAAACCAAAACTGGACTGGGGAGGAGGAAGAAGAAATATAGAGGTGTAGAAAGTTACTGTAAATCGCATAGCTGTACAACTTTCTTTTTTTAATCGACATGTTTGCAGCTTTATTGAAGCCAGAAAAAATGTGTATCATATTTCTTTTTTATTTTGAGTGTGTGCTTTCAATGACCCACGACTTTGATTAGCTTTGGTGGTTGTGTCTAAACCAGTGGTTTTCAAATGGGGGTCCGCGAAGGCATTCTAGGGGTTTGCAAAGCCTTGTCTCATCAGTCAAGCCCGGCAATACAAGTTGTCTTCTTCAGATTGAGAAGAAACATTCCAATTTTTGGGTGAACTTTCTCGTGTGTATCTCAATGAGAGAAGACTACCTTACACTAGCCTTTAGTTATATTAATTTATTAAATCTTTATCATAATTAACCTATGCCTTTACCTTCCCCTCGCCACGAACGGGGTCCTTCATCATCCCCGTCAATCCACAAAGGGTTCACGAAACGTCAATGGTTGAGAACCACTGGTCTAAACCATATAAAGTGGCACATGACTATGGAGAAGGGAGTGAGCGCAACTCAAACCGGCCAGTTCTCTATGGGCAGTTTTCCGGATGTTAAGAAAACGAATTTCGAGCTGCCAATTGTGTTCTGTGTAGTTGGGCTCTCATATGTCATGTTCAAATAAAAACCTTGGTGAGCATAAAATAAATACCCTGTCAGTATCCCTTTAAATTGCATTGTAGAAAAGCCGGCGTCGGTGGCGGATGGGAAAGTCTGGGATTGGTCTATAGGGTCATGGCGTCACAGCCACGTGACCTTGTGCGTGTCTCAAATCATTTCACTCTATAAAGTAATTCATTTGCCTTAAAGGAAAAATTCAAAGAATCTTGAACGGGCAGGATTCGAACCCACAGATCTTCAGTTACGAGCCAAGCACGCTACCAATTAGGTCACGCAGACACAGACAACCAGTCGCTCAATATTGATGAAATTTGGAGTCTATTCATCTCGTTGCCTAAATGCACTGGTTGACATTTCATCTCCGTAAGACAATTTCCCGATAAGCTACAGGGGGAGCTACACAGCTATTGATGTAACTTGCCTCACTTGGCTAGGAAATCTATCGTATAAAATTGCTGCAGAATATTGAGCATTTCTAAGCTTCAGCCTTAACTAGAACATATGGCGGGCGCGGCTATCTATTTTTTTACCTTAAAATCTGTGTTTTTTCTATGCAAAATGTCAATCTGAAAAGCATCCCACATAATGGGGCATTTTCTTCTCATCAAAACTCTACTTTTTGGCAATAAGAACTTTATTTAAATAGAAAAATTAATATCTAGCCACATTCCTCATTAAATTTCAGTTCAGAAACATCCACAGCGAAGAATACATTCAACGATTCATTGAAATGATAATTTCCTGAAACGAAAGTTGCTGCAAAAAAGTGAGACTGAGGAAAACCTGTTTGAAGTTTGCACACCACTACATTTGATTTTACTGGTGGTGGTGGCAACTTAAAGGGAAACTGAAGCGGTTCTGTATTTAAGAAAAAACACTTCAATGGCCTTCATTCGGCCTCCAGGATCATGAATATCGAGATTATTTTTTAACTCGGTGCACGGAGGCTTCAGAAATTAATTTTTAAAGTACCGCCGAAGCCCCTCCTTTCTGGGGCGTGACGTCACACTAGGAGTTTTTGGAATCTGCTCTCGCGCATCTTCAGCGCCTGTCAAAGCTATGCACGTGCACTCTTGCTATTTTCAAAAAAGGTCCGAACGAGACGTCACGGCTGGGGTCAGTGCGGAAAAATATACCTCTCAAGCTTGCAATTGCACGCGCTGCCCACACGTGCTGCACGCGCTTGGCGGCCCAAAGATCCTAGTATGACGTCACGACTGGTCGGAGGTTTTTCGTATTTCCTCGCGTTTAGGTACATGTTCGGGAAAAATGAACGTGATATTCAGATTCACGGGATGGAAATACGCCAGAATTCACCTCTAACTCGTTTTTTTCAAGAAGTGTTTCAGCTTCCCTTTAAAGGCACCAAGAGGATAGGTGGTGCCTTCTGCTTACACCCAATCTCCTGCATGGCTTTGCTGAGTGAATCGGAGCTTAAAACGCTTTCTTCGAGTGTCATTTTGTTGTCAGCATGTGGTCATTTATTGTGAAACGAGTGAGGAATTCAGTATGCTTGCAATACACGAACCAACATCAGCAAAAATGGGCGAGGCAAGCATCCTCGAAATACAAAGCAGACAAACCCACGTGACTTCCTATAAACGAATGCTGGTTTTAGTCAGTTTTGTGTTCAAGCAGCGCGGGCTTTTCGATTCTTGGCCATATGCATAGCCTCTTCTACTTGAAAGACGGACTTCTATGGCGTTCTTGCCCGAATAGAGTTTACACTCAAAGATATTTAATATGCTAAAACTGTGAAGAAATGCTCTTTCCAACAAGGGTATGATCATCATTCTAGGGCACGCCGGTGCAAAGCTACAGCAGTTTGAAAATAGAAAACATAAAAGTTTCACATTTCAAAAACATAGAATTTTGCATCGTCGGATTACCAAAAATGTTTTATTTCTCCGTAAATACTTCAGATATTGCAATAAAAATTTGCGGGAGTATACACTACTAGTTGTGGAACCACAATACATAAAAATAGGAAATGTTTTTTTCTCAAAAATTGCAATTTTAAGGTGGTGTCCCCCCTTAAAGGCGAAGCTTAGGCATCCTCCTGTATTTTCTTTTACCCCGCTCAGATTTACGATGAAATGGAGCATAGTTCTAGGTAATAACTAGGGTTCCATGTTTTCGGTAATTATTTTTCTTCAAATTCAAAGGTTATTTATCAGTGTATTTTTTTTTTCTCTTTGAATTCGTGTTTTTCTGTCTCTAGTTTCAATGCTGGAGAGAAAGTGGTGTTTATCGGGCTCACGTTGTGAGGCGACTTTATAATTACTGGACAAAATATTATAAGTTATGGTAAATTATAATAATTTCTCCAGTAATGCTGGTAAAGATAAGGAAAGGGGACAGGGAAAGGAATGTGGCTTCGGTGGAAAGAAACAATCCCAAGGACAGTTCAGTGGGGCTGTGTTCCTTGTCATTGAGAAAAAAATATAGGAAGGTAGATAATTTCTTCTTGTAAAACTGACTTTTTTATTTATTAGAGCTCAGCTCTTAGTTTTCGCGGCATCGCCGTCGCCGTCAGCGTAACCGCCCCGCTAACTTTTGTGGGAAATTGAATTGGTGTCACTCGACATCAATTTTCCCACTAAATCTTGCGGGAAAACTGAAATGGTGTTGAGGTCATGTGACGTCAATTTTCCAGCTAAATTTAGCTGGGAAACTGTGGGAGGAGGGGAGGGTAGGGAGAAGGGGAGGGGAGGAGGAAAGGGGGGGATAGGAGGAGGAGGGGCATACCCTCCCCTCCGTGCCCTCCCCTCCTTCTCAAGAGCTGCGCTTTAATTTCGCATTACAGAGATTTGTAAACGCCTTTCTTCTCCTTCTCGGGCAGTTTAAATTCGGTGTTTTTCAGTGATCACCGAATCGGAGAAAACCGCCTCGAGGGTTAATTCTCGGTGTTTATCGGTGCATACCGAAAACACAGAACTTTAGTCATAACATCCCGTACCTTGTATTAGTTCCTGTACAGCTGTGGTACACAGTTACGCGCTTGAGCTCGGCTGTGCGCTTGTTTCACATCTCTCTTGCCCCGGCTTTGCAACGACGCGTTCCAGGTGTACATGGTGCTGGGTGAGAATAAGGAGTTGCGGGCGGTGAAGCTGGTGAGCCTGGAGGGGGTCGAGCCCGAGGCCACCCAAGCCTTTCTCAACGAGGTCAGGATCCTCAAGACGCTGCGCGACTGCAGCCGCGTCGTCACCCTCTACGACTTGTGAGTGGCCACAAGATTCTCGTTTCCTCAACCTCTTCTTTTTTTTTTTTTACTCGGAATGTGCATTCGAGGCCGTAGTCACACTGACGGCTCGAGAAATGCAGGGCGTGGCAAAGTCTCGGGCATCCCGTTCTCGCTCCACGGCCAACAAGATTGCGGCGTTGGCCGACGACAACGCCGAAGGGCGAATTGTGAATCGATAGGCGCGCACGTGATAAGCTGTGCCCCGCGCTTCTCAAGCTGTCGGCGGTCGTAGCATTTTATAAAGAGTAAGGTGCCCCCAAGAAAGTGTGATTTTAAGGTGTAACGTGCGAGTCCTCTACTAAATATTTGTGGGAAAACCTGAATTGCACGGTGTATATGTACTGTATAATGTATACCAGTCCAACGGGATGGGTAATTGGGCGAGTTGGTGCGTATTCAGACTGAAGCGGCACGACTAGATACGGACAAGGAGAGGGACCATACAATGCGGCATTTGTGTTGTCGTCTTTCTCTTCGTCTGTATCTAGTTGCACTGTTTCCAGATTGGTGCATAGTGTAACACAAAAGTGAAGTGTGTAAGTTCCCTTAAATTCCTTTAAATTTAGTGGGAAAGCCTGAATTGGTGTATAGTTATGCACCAATTTATTGAATTGAATTGGTGTATCATGTAATGCAACAAAACTAATATATCGTTTTACACGAAAGTGAAGCGCAAAGGTTCCCTTAAATTTCCCTTAAATTTAGTGGGAAGGCCAGAATTGGTGTGGAATTCTTCGCCTGTTCAGGTTTTTCTCGCCATACTTAGCGAGAAAATGATTCTCACTAAATTTAGCGGGAAGCGTTTAAAAACGCTTTTCGCTAAGTTTAGCCCTAAGCGCTAAATTAGCCTAAATTTAGCCGGGAGCCCTAATCTGGACACCTGGCGAAAAGGTTGGCAAGGGAGTTGACCGCTGTGATTGGTCAGAGGTCAAGCGTAGTGCCTGCCAATCGTGGCCGCCGGATTGCTCGCCGACTTTTTCGCCGAGCGTCCGGATTAATGCTTCAGTTGGCGACGCGTTCTGGGTGCCATAGTAAAATCGGGCGAATTTGTCCCAAGACGTCGTCGCACGAAACGCGGGTGACGGTCGGTGCCTTCTTTCCACGCAGCGAGTACGACCAGGAGAGGAGTCTGCTGATGCTGGTCATGGAGGCCGGGGACAACGACTTGGCCTCAGTGATCCGCTCTGCCACCGAGAAGGAGTCCATGAACCTCCTCGCGGTCAAGTTCTACTGGTCCGAGATGCTCCAGGCTGTGCTCGAGATCCACAACAAGGGTGCGTCTGCACCGAGACTCTTGACTCGCGTATATTATGATTTACACAATTTGATGGGACGGCAAGCTAAGTTAGTTGGTGGACTGTTGTGATTTTAATATTATGAATGCAAAGGTGCAAGCAAGCTGGACACAAGTAACAATAATAATCCCTGGAGATGGGGTTATTATTTTGTCCTCCTTGATCCCCTTCTGCAGGGATTGTTATTTTATCCTTTTGGTTCCCCTCTCCAAAAATTATTATCGTTACTTTTTTCTTTTTTTTTTTTCTGCATGAAATTGGTTTAACTTGTTAATAGACACGTCTAAACTGGTAGCCCAAAGTAAGAGTCACAGTCAATTCTTTTTCGTGAACTTGTGGAATTTTTAAAGTTTGTCCGAGGGGCCGAGACGCTCTACTGGCGAAGCTGGAAACGCAACGTCAAATGTCGTACCGTATTTACTTGAGTAATAGCCGCACTATTTATGAACAAGGCCCTTGCGTCTGCTTTACCGCAGAGCACATATACAGCCAATCATCGCATTGCGCAAAAATAACATAGCGAATAACTAGATCGAGAACACGATTCTCTATACGAATGCAATCTTCATAGATGGTATCTTCGTGCGAAGACGTTATCTCTGTCCTCTAAACCGCTGGAATCATGCTGCCGATCACGGTGATTGGCAAGCAGCATTCTCCGCGGAAAAGCGAACTCTCAGGTTTTCTTCATAGACAGTGCGGCTATTAGTTGAGTAAATACGGTGATAATGGGAGTGGTAGAGCTCGTTCCCGACGGGCCACAAGAAGTTTCAATGGCGTGAAATGAATGCTAAAAAAACTTGTGCCGGCCAAAAAAAAAAAAAAAAGCTTGCACAAATATTGCGCTTCTTTAGACGGCCCGCTTGACCTGTAATTTACGCGTGCGACGTCGCTCCACTTGACAGCACAGGAAAATTTGAATGTTGGTTTTGGCATAACCTTCATTTGCCATTTTATCAATAGCTATTTTGAATTTAGAGGTAAAAAAACAGCATGCCGGAAAGGAGACAGCCTGGGTGTTTCCGAAAATGTGTTTATTTTGGGTAGCTCGAAGAACCGCAGGAGGCTGTCTCACACGCTTGTGTTTGAGTACATTCAACTGTGTTGCTGCCGCTCATAACTGCTTACATCGAGGGGACATGCTGGTAGTACCGTCCGTTGGGTAGCCCTGAAACGCAGCTGCTCATGATGATTATCATAGTCTGAGCTCATTACCACAGACCTGGTTACAACAGACATTTGGATATAAAATACCGATTTGTGAAGTTCGGCTGGTTTTCCTTTACATATTATTGACTCAACTTCGTATCTGCATACAACATACTCCTTTTACAACAGACCAAAATCTTGGTCAAAACCAAGGTCTATTATAACGAGCTTAGACTTAGGTAATCATAATCATATTATCATTATGATAATCCTGAGATGATTATCATAAGCAGTTGCTAGTGAACCGGTCTTTATCGGCTGTCATTGACTAAGAGAGGCAATAAGAAGCTCGGGACATGCCACGCCCTACGTTTCTTAAGCTGCCGGTGTCCATGCACACAATGGACTACTTCCATAAACCCCTGCATGCAACACGGCGCGCGTTGCACTCTGGGAACTAGTTGGCCAGGGAGGAGAGTGGCATGGTTTCGGTTTCGATCGACACGTCGACAAGAGATTATACAGAGAGCGTGGACTACTAACGGCCGTTATCTCACATTTTCTGGTCCCGAGAGCATCTTTTTTGGTCTTTAAACTAACCTAAATGGCCAGACCTCGAAGCTATAGCACAAGCCCGAGACGTATAGCTTGTCTTAGCACATGCTTGGTGTATTTTTTGTACACGATTGAGCCTTTTTGTTAGCGTTTCGAGATATATCTGAACGAGCCAGTGCTGGGAATCTCGACACTGCATAGCTCGGATATCTTGCTTGTGTTTGAGTCAACAAGCTCTAACGACCAATAAGTTTGCATACATGGAGCTCGCACCTGGTAAGGAAGTTTGTTTGTTTTGCGCGTCCATAGACGAAATATAATTTTTTTGCAATTACTGTTTTTCTTAATACGCCTGAGTACGTGAGGTGAAACTCGGAGGCGCCATTGAAAAGCTCAATTTGAACACACTTCTTATCTCTTATCTGTACTGACCCACAGCACTGCATGAAGCTAAGTCCCCACCCGCTTGCATTCCACTAATAATCAACATCGCGTATGCACATAAAGTTATCCTGCAATCATATAGGCACATTTGCACATACAAACCGTTTTAAGAAAGCAAAAGTCGAGGACTTGTGTGAAGAATGCCGCAGCGTTCGCCGGAAGTGTGCTGGACGGGCGTGAACCCCTATGCGGTGTGCCAAACGAACGAAATTATTCAAAGTGCATTTGACGGTTGCTAATGGCCGTAATATTTGTTGTGCGTTTGATTTCTTCCTGACTGAGTATGCCGAGATAATTTCAGACACACCGTTCAGACACAGATCTTGGGCGTCAGTAAAAACTCGTCCAAAAAGGCTTAACGAGGAGTAGGGGACGCTTGTTAGAGCCTCCGTCGTAGCTAGCTGATTTCAGCGTTTGCGAAAACTTAATCTCCTATCAGCATAAAATTTGAGTGGGCGATATATGATGATACGAGGAAGACATCATAGTAACTCTTGTGCAGTAGTGAGGTCGAATTTATTGCGTTTCCTTAAAAGTTCATGCGTCAACGCTGGGCTCAGGATGCGGCTTGCTTTTCGCCCAATGAAGTAATAAGAAGCAGACGTTTGGCAAGCAAAATACGTGTAAGGCTCCAGGTGACCAAATTTCAGTTGTAGTTCACTTGAACTAGACGGGATTATTGAAATTGAACTCAAAGATGCACTCGTGGGGTGAGGTGACTAAGCCACGTTTTACTACGTTTGCATACGCACTCATAATACCCGGTGTTTCGGGAACCAAGGAAAGTGCCCCGGTCTTCATTTTGTATCGCTCGAGAATGAGTGTATTGTATGTTCGTGAAAAGTCAGATAATCGAAAACGCAAGAAGCGTGCTCGGTCGCGGCGTGATACCATGAGATGAAGCTGCTCAATCGAAACCGAAACTGAGTGGCCAACTAGTTCCCAGAGTGCACTGCGTGGTATTTCGCCGCGATGGGGCGCGTCGGTTTTGAAGAAGTCTATTAAAACGTTTTTTGTGGGTGCAGCCTGTAAACGGCAATTTATACCATCTTCCACGTTTTTGTCTTCGTGCCTTTGTATTAATTTAGTCTGATAGTCATTTCACTTTCGACAGTGTCTCTCAAGCCATACAAACGCTAGAAAGAATATAGATATTGTTCCGGAATTACTGAAGGGCCGATCCTGTATGTAGATCAGTCATCTCTGTCAATTTCGCTTTACCCTGTAAATTTCAGTAATTTTCGAGCTTGGTTTAGTTTGTATGGTGACGTCCTGGCATTCCTTCCTGCTTGGATTCGCTCTTTCGTCGGGTTGAAACTTCTTTCGTCGGGTTGGACAAAACTTGTCGTTAGAGCCGAGGCATTTGTCTTACGACACTGTTTTCGGGGCACTCAATTTTATGTAAAGGTTTCCTTCGGGAATGGAGGCAATTATGTTTCTGTACTTTGTTCGTGCAAGTAGTAGTATGTCCTTTGAGGCAAGAAGTGAGAAAGTTCTAGCGTACATGTTGGGCAATCCGTGAGCCGCAATTAACCGAAGGAGACACACATATTTCTCGGATAATCTCCCAGGTGTCATCCACTCCGACCTGAAGCCAGCCAACTTCCTGCTTGTGAAGGGAAGGCTGAAGTTGATCGACTTTGGCATTGCTGACCTCGTGCAGGCTGATGCCACCAGCATCGTGAAGGAATCTCAGGTAAGCTACTGTCGCGTCGAAGCTCAGTCAGCAATGGCTCGACTCTTTGAGGGCATTCATTCTTGAGACACACTAGTCAAGCTGCGGCCACACTGCATCGTACAAAAGATACCAAAACTGTCTGCAGACGTGTTGGAAGCAAACATGCTTCGAGCGTGCTTGGGGTGCATCCGCGGACGATTCCGTCGTGTCTGCAGCGAACACCGCGTCTTTCGAATGGTGTACAAGCGACGTGACTTTAGGGGTGGGTGCACGTGAACACCGGTTCGCATTGAATGGGATCCTGTCGCCGCTAGCTTTTCCAGCGAACAAGGCGGCAAGAGATCGGATCCGGCCGTGCACTGGAAAGCCAGTCGGTGATGTGGCGAATTTTGACTATTTGCACACCGGTAGTTACGAGCTGCTTACGTTTGTTTCTCGGTGTCACTATGTGGCATTGCAGAAAGTCTCGCACATAGTAGTAGCAACTGTGCCGTGAATTTCGTACTCTCGATTGTCCCGTGGGACTGTTGATGGTAAATTTTTAAGACGTTAAATGTGCGCTAAAGTGGATTTTGAGGTCGTCTTTTTATGGTCTGAAGTCAATTTAGGCACCTTGAGCACCCCGTAGACTGTTTATTTGCGGCGGCCGCCTTGTTGAGTTTTGACGTAGCTGAGTTGGGAACAAATAGCAAATCACACTATTTGCTGATGGGAAGGTCCTTGAATTCAAGGGGTTTGTGCCAATAGTTCTACTTTTTACAGCAATAGCCATTATGGGTTCTTCCCACCACTGGAAATGACGTCCATTGTTGGTGTTGTAGTTGGTGTAGTAGGGTGTTCGGCGTCAGTGTTGCCAGATGCTTGAAAAAGATCACCCGCCGCCCGCGGGGATTGAACCTGGGTTCGTTGCGTATGAAGCGGAGGCGTTCCCACTTAGCTACGCCACAGCCTTATCAGCCCATCTTATACGAGGGTCGTTTCATAAGTATGGTAAAAAAAAAAAAAGATAAACACCTGGATTTTTTTTTTTTTTCAAATTTATTTTATTCCTTAACATAGTCTCCACTGAGGGCTACACACCTGGTCCAGCAAGTTTCGACTTTTTTCATTCCATCCCAAAAAAATAGGCTTTCTTAAAGCCTGCAAAATATGCAATAATAATGGTAAAAGTGTCCTCAATCAAAAAAATATATATATTAAATTAAAAATATATTTAAAAAAATTAGGACAAACGTTGCACGGTGCCAAATCACGAGCGATGACGAATCAGTTCGAATAGTGGGGAATTCGTGCAGTTTTGACATTGTGGCAGTCGATTTGTGCACTGGTGCATTGTTCTGGTGAAAAAGCACTTTTTTGTATGCCATACTGGGCCGTCTAAGTTTTGGTTCTTTTTTTTTTAGACAATTTCATAATGTTGCATAACAAGCCCCTATTATTGTTTTACCTTTCTCCAAGTAGTCGGCCAGGATAATTCCTTCGGTATCTCAAAAAACAGCGGCCATCACTTTTCAAAGTGACAGGAAGGTCTTTGCCTTGTTCGATGCACTCTCCCCAGTTGTTGTCCACTGCTTTGACTGCTGCTTCAACTCGGGTGTCAAGTGGTGGATTTAGGTTTCATCCACAGTCACAAATCGACACCAAAAGTTAGTTGGATTGTGATTCAACATCGCCAGACACTGCATTGATGTGTCCTTTTGGCCGTGTTTTTGGTCGGCAGCGAGCGGTTTCGCCACCCATCTTGCACACACCTTTTTCGCGTGCAATATTCCGTGCAGAATATCGTAAACATGTTCAGTTGAGATGCCCACAGTTGCAGTGATCTCACGCGCTATCACTTGACGGTCTTCCAAAATGATGCCGCGAATTTTAATGCGAAAGCATTAACTGTCCCATGGAGCGAGCTGACGTCATCAGTTTGAAGTGCGAAAACGGCGCCTAGTTTCCCCAATCCCAAAGGAGCGAAGTAAAGCTGATGGATTTCGCCTTCGGTTCCATTGGCTGGCGCGTGTCGACGGGGCTTCCATTGGCCGCTGCACTCGTCAGTTTTTACGACCGCTCACCCCATGGCACTGCGTGCCTATCAGCGCGCCGTTAACATGGAGCGTCCAAGGTCAGCATGCCCAGGGGAGCATGCACGCTGACCGGTGACGAAAAGTACAGAGCAGACGAAAAAGGGAGCATACGAGCAGCTTGCATGCTTTCGCATTCACAACTCATATTTTTAACAATTTCCTTCGTGGTGACCATAACTGGGCATCCTGAACACTCTTCATCTTCAGTGGATGTTCCGCCATGTTGAAACTCATTGATCCAAAGTCTTCGACACTGGTGCAGAACCCCCGTGATCTTCGTCCATCTCGGCTTTGATCTGTGCAGCCCTCCACTATTTTAAATAAAAATGTTTGATCACCGCACGAAACTCGTGTTTTTTCATTTTCAGGGTAGCTGACGAAATGCTTGCTTCAAACAGTGTGAACCACATGTCGTGTGAGGCTGAAATCAGACCTGGGCTAGAGGTTGAAAAGCCATAGTTGCCAGCCGTAAAATCATCACATGAATTGTAGCACCATCTCATAGAAATTTATCAGCACACCCACTGCACGCACTCTCTTGAAAAGTACAAAGAAATAGCCGATAACAGTATGCCGCCGTAGCACTGTCAATGCCAAGAGCTCGTGCCGGCAGATGCGCTTTCATGCGCTCCGGAGCAAAAAAAGAAACAAAAGCGTTCGGAACAAAATGATTAGACGTCCCTTTTGTTCCGAACGCTTTTATTAGTGTATTGCATGGTGCGTGTATGCGACGCCAATGCCCAATGACTTCGCTGTGATGCGTCGGAGCTACCGCTGTGACTGTACTATGGATTAACGCAGGACTGCTCTTTTTTTCTTCGCCTTACAGTGAAACACCTTTATTCCGAATGCCTCTACTACGAAAACGCCTGTCTAACAAAGTAAAATAAAGTCCTGGCCAACCTCCAATGTGTTCAATCTACTTCTCTGACTGCTACAAGTAAAATAAAGTCCCGGCCAACCTCCAATGTGTTCAATCTATTTCTCTGACTGCTACAGGGAATTTCTGTTAAACAAATATTTATGTTTAATGAAGCTATTGCGCAGCCCCACGAAGTAAAAATTAGCGGTATTATGAATTATCTGGGTGAAACGCAATCGATTTTATGTAAATTGCCGCCGTCGCTGCTGCGCCGTGCATTCTTGGTTTCAGTATTAAATAATTTGTTTGTGTACAACCTTGTGTCTAGATGCTGCTACATGACTACGTTCCTGCGTAGAAAGCATGTTCGCAGCAACATGGTCACGTAGTGCCCAAAAACCCGAGAACGCACGGCGCGGCACTACCAAAAGCAGCGCAGCGGAGGTGGCTCCGCTCTCTGTCTCTTCTGCACGCCACGAGCGTTCGTGCATACTTTTGTTTTGCTCACGCCGTTGATTAAGCACGCACCACTCCGCTCCAAGATGAGCGTTTTTCAACGCTCCGTCTGGGCAATGCACACGCTTGTTTTCTTATTTTGCACTTACATCAGCGCATACGAAAGGACCCACGTGAACGAGATTACATATAAAAAAGTGTATTTTCATGGGCAGTCGAAACTTTTTCATGTTTTCCTGGCATTTGACCGTTTGATGCGCCAATCTTTGTCGGGATCCAAGATTTCCAATCTTGTTGTATCCGAGTCCCAAATTGTTCCGCCTGGGAGCGATAATATGCGGCCGAGGGAATGTGATCTGTGACTCTACCCGTGACGCCAAAATCTAAACGAAATCAGTAGAGCCGCACAGAAAAGCGCGCCCCCCTCTTTGTGCCGGATAGATGTAAAAGAGCTCAGTGGGCTTGGTTGTGCACCTCTCCCCATCCTCTCTGTGCCGTGCACTGCAGCTGTCGTGTGCCGAGTGCACGGACAATTTTGCCGTGCGCCTGCTCCTACGAGAGCAGCACAGCCGCTCAGAAAACCTGCTCCGAACGACACTTGATGGCAGAAGCAGCCACACGATCTAGAAAAGGCCAAATGTGCACAGTCGGCGGATGCCTCTCATTTGCTGTCTGACTGGGGGTCGATGTCGGTGGTTTAGTGATAGTTGCGAATCATATTTCGTTAATCAGTAAAGTTTGTTGCGCGAAAGCTTGTACAGCGGGAAATTAATCTGCAGCAAGGAACACCTGTTGTCTCGGCTGTTGATGACAAACTTTGCCAGCTGCGGTACTGGCGGTACGACCGCTAGGCAGGCGTCTTTAAGTTGCGTCACACAGTGGGGAGTGCACGAACGCGTGCCAGTACAAATTTTATTTACATAAAAAAACAAAAAATAATAGTGGTAATTGAGCCCAAGATGCCTGGATTCTGCAGCGCGAGCTTTTGCCCCATGTGCTCCGAGCTGCAATGTGCTAGCAGACTCTGCCACCGTTCCCCTTATGATAAGTCAATTGTCAATGTACCTTTTTTCTGATGTTGCTCATACTATATCTGGCACTATACTGTTTTTTAAAACGCCTCAAATGTCGCCCAGCTACGTCAGTATGCAACAACACAAATTCGGTTTCACATGATCTATTTTTAGCGGTCGACTACTACAACGAAGTTACCTGTACTACGAAAAATTTCGCCGGTCCCGCGGACTTTGTTATAAAGGCATTTGACTGTACTTGACTATATTTTTGTGCAGTTGACTCTCATTAATTCAGACTCTCTTAATTCAAACTTGCGGATAATTCAAACTAACATGCAGGTCCCATCCTATGTGTCTCTATGGGAGGAAACTCCTTATAATTCAAACTTTGCTTTATTCAAAAAAATTTTCGGTCCCCCTTGAGTTTGAATTAACGAGATTCGACTGTAGTTATGCTTGAACCATTAACTTTAGTTTTTGTCGCCCAACCCAACTACGTCATATTTCAACATCGCAATCGTCACACGAAAACGATTGATAAAACCGGAAATTATAATCACGCGTGGCCTTTTTCGCCCTTAAAATTGCGACCAGACACCGTGACACGCCCCTTTTTTGAGAAATCTCTGATAAAGGGACATGCCGCCGTGTTTGGTTGCCTTTTTAAGGGTGAAAAAGGCCACGGTGATAGTAATTTCTGGTTTAATATTACACTTAGGGTGGATAGATTGAGTTTGCACCATAAAAAGACAATCTTGAAACCCACTTGAGTGCCCCACTAATATCCCTATTGACTGCAATTTTTATTTTTCTCTCTGCTAAAATTTGAGGTCTTTTCCATCTGCTGTCCAGCATATACTTTTTGCCCAACTTTAGAAGAAAGGGAAAATATCAAAAAAGAAGTTGATGTTTTTGCTACGCTGAAGACTAGTTTTAGCTTGCTACAGTCAGTGACAAGTCAAGAATGCTGTAGGTTCTCCGCCTCGACCACGAGCTTTCTGTCTTTGATAGCACTTCGTCGCACGCGCAGCCAAAGTGCGGCAGATGGCAATCAAAGAACACGCGGAGCTGGAGGCATAGCATCTACTGAATTTTAAGCTTATCACCGACTATAGTTCTCGCTGGTCTTCTGGCATTTCTGCAACATTCTAAGCAAGCAGCCTGCATCTTTCTTTCCAGATGGGCACCCTGAATTTCATGTCCCCGGAATCCATCGCCAGGATGCCCGGAAACGGCACCGGAGATTGCGGACTCAAGGTACGGTCAAATACGATATAGCTTCGCCAATACTGGAAACTCCTCCGAAAACCTATGGGAGCGGCGGCGAACGTGACAGTGGTGCCTCTAGCGGACTTGGAGTCTACGGGAGCAGACGACGCAATGGAAAAATATAGGCTCTGCGACGTCCTCAAGCTTTGCGAGCCCTGTTTCGTCACCTTAACAGCTGAAACAATTCATTACGGTCAGTCCGCTTGCAAAGCGAAATCCACTGATCGCAACTAAGACGACAATCAAATAACAACGCACGCAGAAACAAAGATAGAGCAGTCTATATAGAGGTCTCAAACACCACTCAGGGGGATCGCACACGTCTGAAGCGTATCTGGGAAGCGGAAAAAAGGCGTTTAGATACTCAAACTACAGTGTAAGAGGTTACTGTTTATCCGTTACAAACTGCATTGTCACAATTTCCTACCTGAATGGGTGATTATAAAAACATACGCAAACAACATGTAATATTACCAGAACAAGTGCACCAGCCTCTGCAGCATTACAAAAACAAAAAAGTAACGAGAAAAATGACCGCGCAAACAGTTTCAGAACTTTGCAGAAAAAATGGGGTCCCCATCCCAGACGAAAACAAAAAGAAATCGGGAACAGTCATGAACAACGGCGAATGAAACAAAAAAGTTAGCAGACGATACAAAGATACAAATCACCCAGCAAAGACCTCCTTCAACGACGACGATCGCACGGGGCGTCAATAGGAGCGTTGAAAATTAGCATGTGGCGCTCGCCGTTGGTGTTGAGTCCACAACAAACAAAGCGGAAACAACACGACGAAACTATTAAAAAAAAAAAGCTTCACTTTTTCTTTTTTTTTCAGCTGCACGTTACACATTTGTTTATTTGCTTTCGCGGCGTTTGTAGGAACTAAGAACAAAACGGAGGAAAGGAATAACTTAGTCTAGCTCACAGTGCCCGGTAAATAAAAGTCGCAATCTGCTTCGTGCTAGCAGTGTGTGACCTTTCTTTTTGCTTTCGCATTTCTTTTCCCAGTGACTTTGGCAGGTTGTTTGTTTGCTCGCTTGGCGAAGCAGTTCAAAAGTACAATCAAGTACTTGTTGACGTACATGTCCAGGCAATCCTTGCACACCATACCTTTGTTTTGAGTGTCGATCAGTGGCCTCAAGTGCGTTTTCAGCTGAACTCTTGTTTGGTGAAATATATCAGTGAAATGTGTGTCGAAGGCACGGCTGATGTTACCGGCTAGGTGACGAGCTAAGTCGGAAGGTGGTGTCATTTTCGCATGCGAGTATTTCTTGTTCTTCAACAGAATGTCTTTCGAGGTGTTCCATGTTTCTGATAGCAAGCATGATGACAGATCTGACTGGCTGTCCACCCGGCTACATAGGACTGGGGGTTCAGTAGTGCATCTGGTCTGTCGTCCGTGAAGTTCTCGGCGATCTCCGTGGAGTTGTCATAATCATCTGTTGAGGCGTCAGTGGCTATTATGAAGCCAGACTTGGATAGTTCTTCCAGTTCAATTTGAAGTAACTTAATTACTCACGTTTGTTCGGTCTTTGGGGAGCGGAAGAAGGATTTTCCACCACATCACCAAAACTTGTTTTTGAAGTGGTAGGCAGCACATGGCATGTCTGTCATCTCCAAGTATGCGCTGCCGTATGCCCGAAGGCGGCCGGTTGATCGACCACCGATGACTTATAGCAGACGTGACCGCGTACTCAAATAAAATCTGAATAGAAATGTATGATGAGCTTGCACTTTTTAATATATCTATTAAGTTTCAAAAAATACATATAAAGACTTCGGATCAGAAACTCAATCATAAGGCGAACATTAGAGGTTATCACAGACGACAGGGGAAAAAACGAACAAAAACAATAACAACAAAGTCGCAGGCAACCCTCCAGATGTGCGGGCATAGCGTAGCAGACGAACCGGTGGTAGTAAGTGACGAAGCGAAGGAAAAAAAGTAAAAACTAAGCCCAAACAAGGCAAAGCAAAATACACGATGGTTCGAACGTTAAGTAAACACAAGAAAGAAGAAAGCAAACGAAAAACATAAACGCAGGAGGAAGAAAGACCACAGCAGCCTTAGTGTCGCCTGAAACAAAAAAAAAAAACAAAAAAAAAAAGTTTGAAAAATGGAAGGAGGTGTATTTCCGTCCAACGGGTGCTTTTTTTTTTCTTTTAGCTTCGCTTCTATTAGTTTTAGTATTAGCGTCAGATTTGCATGTGCACAATCGACTTCTTCCAGAGCATACTGACATCGCAGTAACGTAGGTCGTTCGAAATAGCCTTTTGCTTCTTGATCCGGAGGCAATCGGGATTAGCCAGCTCGCCTATTCGACGAAACGGTTCTAAGCAATACATTCATGAGAAACTGGAATTGCAACAACAAAACGAATTGATCGATAAGAAAAGTAAAGTTGAAACGTAGCTACGGTCTGAAATGCTTTTACATTGCCTTTTTTCGAGAAACAGGGCGAATGTACATTCGTGTTTTGCCTGGCTTACGTAAGTTCTGACAGTGTTTTCTTCAGGAGAGCCGAAAATTGCACCCTACAGGCTGTAACATCTTTCCCACACGAAGACATTGTCCTTCACTCATGAGGTAGCACGCATTTTTTAACATTCAAAGTAGCAAATACCCATGACAATTTTTTTTTTTTTTTTTCATTGGTCACTTTGCACGGAGTTAGGCAAAACCAATCCGTTGTGGAGAATTCGTCTGCTAGCGGAGACTACGAGCTCACCAGAGGCGCTGCGATCACTTTTCGCCTGCGCTCCGCGGGAGTTGCCAGTATTGGCTTACATGGTATTTGGTACGGTGCTCGTCGAAATGAAACGGACCGGCGGAGCGCGGTGCCTCGTGCAAATACAGTTACTCTAGTAATGCCTAAAGTAATTAACAGGTGGAGCCATACGGTTACTCTACACTAGAGTAACTGAGTATGCTAGCTGTATTTGCTAGAGCAACCGTACATGATCCTCAAGCAGAACATGTTCAGTTACTCTAGCGAGGCCAAGCACTCCACTGGTCCTTCTCATTTCATTGAGCTCTATACTTTGGTAACAACCAGATTGTTTCAGACTCGCCGAGAATTGACACCAATAGGGTCTTGTTCAGTTTACGTAACCGGTTAGTTGAGGCGTTTGGTTTACATGTTCGAAGTAGGCACGCAGACATGTGTGGCTAGGTTTCTGGATCCTTGGGTTCATATTCGAGGAAGTTTAAAGGGCATTTCTTTTTTACTTCCAGTTTGTGCTGGGAATCCCGAGTTCTGTCTTTGCTGAATAATCTGTGCAGTATGACATATTTGGGTAAATTACTTTAGAGGGCAACTACGCTCAATTCCAAGAATTTCAGGATAATGAGAGATTTCACATTAAAAAGCACAAATAAAAGGTACTACCGTAGAATACCGCGCATCCGCCCATACCACACTAAGTGCCCATACCCAAATTTGTAAGATCTGAGAAAATATGCACAGTACATTTATATGTAAAATTGATGACAGGACAATCATCCATCCCCCATTTTTTCGCAATTCTCTCTAAATTTTGAGTGGGCGCTTGCCCAATATTTTACGGTACGTCATTTGCTTCACGAAGCATGGGATATATATGTAGGGTTGTTTGTTTTCGGGTTTTATTTTTATCAACTACTATTTTAACGTCCACTACTTTTTCCGATGGTTGTGTCCCCATTGTCCTCTGTGTGTCCTCGTTTAGGGTTGTTCTTCCTCTTTTGTGCCGCCTAGTTTAAGGGGTTTTCCCCATTTTCCTGTTGGGGATATCTGGCTTAACCTTGATTTTCTTTTGTGCGCTTTTCCGTTTAAGGCCCGTTCACACTCTTGCGACCGAGTACGACTGAGAGAGACGAGATCTCTTAAAACTTCTTAAATTTTTTTAGAACGAGTGAACACACTGGCATTGTGGCGCCATCTATGTGGTGACCCTGGAACTGCATTTCACAAGAGCGAAGGTTTTGCGGGATTTTCGAGGTCAAATGTTCTTAATACCCATAGAAAGGCTCGTTTATAACATTGACAAAAGGTTTTCCAGCCAAGAAAGAAAGGATAATGCGCGAGAGAAATAAAAAAATATGCCGGACCGCCGAGTTTACACTGCTACCCAATAGATGGCGCCAGTGTGTCCTCTGGTTTAAGAAGTTTTAAGGAACCCAGGTTTAAGAGGTCGCAAGAGTGTAAACGGCCCTTTAGGGTCGTAGTCTGAAACAGTTTGAAGAAAAATAAATACATATTTCTGCTAAAATTACCTCAAATCAAAAGAAAATAATATATACTGTAAACGACTAAATTTTCGCGGGGACCTAATTTTCGCGAATTTCGCGGATCGCCTACAATTCGCGAAAAATATGTCCCGCGAACAATTCGGACAATATGTGAACGCTATGGAAGCTACACTCGATTCGCAAAAATTGGAACCCGTGAATAATTCATACTTTTCAGCTTTGGCCCGATTCGCGAAAATTAAGTCGTTTACAGTATTCTCGTTTAGGAAATGATGTCACAGACGTGAAAATAAAAATAAAACCCAGAAACTAACAACCCCATATATATTGTTAAATCTCACTTTAAACATGAGGAGAAATCAAAACCGAAACTTTGGCTCCGTCTGGCAACATTGGCCTCGGGCCGCCAAAAGCATAGTGTGGTTTGGGATGCCACATACTACGCAAGGACAGGTGGGATTGAGGTGGGCCGGTGGGCCACCGGTGGGGCGGGTGTGTGCCAGGCGCAAGTGTCGTCTGCAGCGCACTCTTCAGCATGTTGTGTGTCTACAACATTTGACGACGTCTGCACAACTGCGGCATCAGTCTGCACATGTAGTGTTTATTGTGTGATTATTGTCTCTGAGGGACAATAATCACAAACGTAGAGACGTCAATGGCGGTTGCGACGCGGGAGACAACGGTAACGGCGAGACGTTCGGACGGCACCCAAGAAGCGCGCTGCGCAGGCGCGTTAAGCCAATCACATGGGCACTGCTGAGCGCTGAGAGGAAATGTTGCTGACCTCGCCCATTACACTTACCCGGAGAAGTAAAAACGAAGAAACAGGGGCAATCGTGATGATGTTTTGCTTAATGTTGGCTACGCCAATGCCGTAGCTTGACTGTGCTGTTGGTTGGCCTCAAGTTGCCCGCTAGAGTCAGCCGATTGCAGCAAGTTGGCGTAGTCTTCCTTCCTAGGTGATACTGAAGAGGACTGCATTGATTTTTCAAAAACAAAAATGAAGCGGAGTTGCCCTTTAAGAGTGCAATTTAATTACAATTAGATTTATTACTAAAGCACAAAGTGCAATTAATTGCAATTGCACGTTGCTTTTAGGAAGTAAAAACCGATTACTTTAAGATTACCTTCCTTTGAGGGGCACAAAACATAGTGATGTTGATGTGGCATCATTATATGGCATTTTACATAGTCTTGACTAGGTAATTAGGTTTAGGTTAATTATATTGGGACAGCATGCGAAGACCGTTTGAGGCAACATGCTCGCTCTCATCATGTTCGCTTCGAGGCGTGAAAATCTCAGTTTCGAGTTACCACTAGGATCCATGTTTTCTGGGTTAATTTCTCTTTAAATTAAGGGGCAAGATTTTTTTTTAGGGGCGAAGCTCCTTAGGGGCTAGCTATGTCCGTCCGTCCATCTGTCCGTCCATCTGTCTGGCGTCCAGTGCTCCTGCTCGTGAGCTCACGAGCACGTGAGCACGTGCTCGTGTAGGGCAAAAAAAAATTGAAAAAAAGATAAACAAAATTAAAAAATGATGAAAACATTTTTGCGCAGTCGACAGTATTCGAACCTGTGCGGGGAGACCCCAATGGAATTTCTAGTCCATCGCCTTAACCACTGGGCCACGACTGCGGGACGAGTAGGGGACTCTGAGACAGGGCGGATCCAGAACTCCGTTTTGGGGGGGCGGAAAATTTGTAAGGATGCTATTCTCCCATTCTTTCGTGTGTACCGGGGGGTCCACCAATGGCAAATTGCCCTCCGAGAAGGGGGGAGGGGGGGTGGGGGGGTCGACTTTGTTTGGGGGGGGGGGACGGCCGCCCCCCTCGCCCCCCCCTTGGATCCGCCACTGCTCTGAGATGTGGTAGTAACTCAAGAGCTGGGGACGTCATGGATGAAGCGTTGCGCGTAGCCGCTCAACGTCTATACAGGAGAGGGCGCTGCGGTCAAATGCGTATATAATCGCGTTAAACTTTGCATGCATTGGCTCAATGTTTATAGACGAGAGGGCGCTGCGGTCAAATGCTCAAATGCGTATATAACCACATTCTCTTTCTGACACGGATGAAAACGAACGAAAGGCTCGGCATGCTGCGGCTCAGCGTCTACGCAGACAAGCACCACCAGAGCTTCGCCCCAATCAGCATCATTCACCACGTGGAGATGCGGTCAATTTTTTTCTTTAATTTTTTTCTGCGACTTTTATTGTGTGTGGTGAAAAAAAAGAAAGAGGGTCTTACAGGTCATTAACGTCAGGGATCCGTTCTAAGCGGTATTTGCGCGAAGTACCAAAATCGTTGCATCGCTCCTTTAAGGAAGATCCATTGGTGCATCCTTAGGGAATGCGCCAGCATGACCCTTGGAAAACGCCCCACACGTCCTCCTTTGGGAAACGCTAACGCTGACCCCTTCACTTTTTTGTGTTGGTTTGAAAGGTGGCATTAATTGGGTCTTGCGTCAAAGAGACCAGGACATTCCCGAACAGATTCCCCAACCTGCAGGGTATGTCCACGGGACCTGAATACTTGGAAGACGTCCCAGAACCAATATGAGAAAGACGTAAGGGGCGACGTTACCGAAGCGAGAACCTGCCTCGGCGGACAGTTTGGTGCGGGTTGCATTCTTGGTCAGAACAAACTAAAGCCGTGGATAAGGTCTCTTTTCGTGAAGCTCCAGTTTTTTTGGTTTTTTTTATTCGACAAGACTTTGAATTTTGGGTTTTTCAGTTCTTTCCGCTATTGATCGGACCACCCCTGGGCCGGTTTACCGGTGAATGTGTGCGGGTATCTCTCCCGCGCCTAGAATAGCCGGAAGCTGAATTTTGAGGTCACGCAAACGGCTCCCCAAGGAAAGGGAAACTAAAGGTACTTAGCGTTCCAGGCAAATGGCTGCGGGGGCCCATCCTCGCTTCGATTGTTCGAGTCTGGCTTTTCACACGGAACGAGCTTGAACAGGCTCAAAGTGTAAGTGAGATGAACTGCATTTGTGTTCCTTACAAGGGGCATGTAAAGTTATTTCGGGGTACAACGAGCGAGACTTGCATCTGCCAAGTGGAATCGGCTGGAACGCTAGGTACTTTTTCTCCACGGAGCCAGCTACGCGACCTCAAAATCCCCGTTGCAACTATTTTTGTCCACAGGGAGAGATGACCGCATTCACCGGCAAACCGGCCGTGGGGGTAACTTATTCTGGGTTTATCAGTGTATACCGAAAACACGGGACCCTACTCATCGTGTGGCACGTCGTCTGCTTCGACGCAGATCAGCCGGCGGTCCGACATCTGGTCCCTGGGGTGCATCCTGTACACGCTGGCATACGGCCGCGCACCCTTCCAGCACATCGTGGCACGAAACGACAAGCTACGTGCCATCATCAACCCAAACTTTGCCATCCCGTTCCCTCCCGTGGCCGATCCCAACCTCCTAGACGTCCTGAAGGTTCGTCTACATCCCTGGCTATGCCCCGCTCCTGCAGACGACGTGCGGAAGAATAAAGGGCTGTCCAGACAGGATACGGCAAATGCTGTCACGGCAGAAAAAGCGTACACTTCTCTGAAAAAATATAGAAGTTGCAGCTTGCATGTTTGTTCTCAATTTAGACATCACCCATGCAAACAGCGTGGTTTTCCTCCTTGCCTCCTCGCTGTCGCCTCTTCCCCTCTTTTTTCGGGAGATTGGGACTCACAATTATCACATAGGCGTTGACGACAGCCAGCTGGGCGTGCGAGCTTCTGTCGGGACCCATGTGACGAGCACGCTCTAAGCCTGCACGAGCACGCTCTAAGCGGAGGGGAGCTTTTTCCCCGGCAAAAAAAGAGAAAAAGCGCAAAAACAGACCCGAATCGAAGGAAAACCTCCACTTCCGGTACAGCAGGTACTGTGACTGCAGAAAATGCGTCCTGTTTGGACAGCCCTTAAACGAGGTGGCAATTTTTGCAGTGTATGTTGCGTTGTGCACTTAGCCTAGGTGTGGTTGTGTCGCTGTACGCTGTGCAGAAATTGACGTAACCGTGACGTCGCCTTTTTTTTTTTCCATTTGGATTGCGCTAGGTGGTACAGTCAGCACGGAATGAAACCCGAACGCCGGAACACGTGGCCATCGATACAGGCTGCTCCACCTGGAGGGCCCCTGAGAACTAATGAAAACGCACCTGGGTGCGAGGGTGCGGGTCCTACTAAGATGTCCTCAACCCTCGCGTCGGGCGTTTGGGACTTCCGCGTTTCGCCGGTGGCGCGCTGTAAGCGTCGTCACTCGGGGTGCTTTTCTGTCGCCGCACTGTCGCCCCACTGTTAAGCGGCCGCCCGGTGACACCGGGCGGCTGCTTAACCTGGCTATAGCTCTTTGCAATAGGCCCTGCTCAGACAGGGTGATGAATTTATTCCGCTCCCGAATTGATACGCCTGGCATATCGGTGGTTACCAAAGAGAGCGTCAGCAAGCAATTCCTCGCTTTTTAAGAATCGACTGATAACCTCGCACGAAAACATCCGCATTGCTCATAAGAACCGAGGCATCCGCGTCAGTCTGTTACAGCAGTTAAAGAAAAAAAACATTTTTTTTTAAACAGTTTAGATGGAAAAAGGATATCATAAAACGATTTTACAACGAAGAAAAAAAATTTTTAGAGCTATATTTACGGCGCTATCGAATTTGTAGTTGGCGCCCGCGGGCGCCACGGAAAAGTGGCCCTTATTTATCACGTGACGGGCCCATATTTGTCACGTGGTGCTCGCACTCTTTCGGAAGCTTCCTATGGCCTCTAAAAGTAACTTATTCATCTTTGTTTGAAGTATAACAAAAAACTAAGATGAATAAGTAACTTTTAGAGCCCAAAGGAAACTCCTGAAAAAGCGCAAGCAGACGTGATCGACCTGTGCGCCGGTCAGATGACGGCGGCGGCGCCCCGAACCAGACGAACTTGTGCGGCGGCGGCGACGGCAGCGTGGAGAAACGCGTTAAAGCGGCGTTCGCACAACGCTCAGCGTGCGGCGGCGGCGTCGCTTTACGGCTCGGCGACGCAGGGCGGCGGCGCGCGGGCCTACCACGTGACCAGCGGCGGCTCCAGAGGGCGCCAACTACAAATTTGTATAGCGCCGTAAATATAGCTCTAAAAATTTTTTTTCTTCGTTGTAAAATCGTTTTATAATATCCTTTTTCCATCTAAGCTGTTTAAAAAAACTGTTTTTTTTCTTTGCATGTGTCCTTTAAGTGTATGGTCGTGCAAACAAACAAATTTTATTTCGCGTTTATGACGTTTCACTATTTCTCAGAAACCGCGCGTAGCACGTTGTTCACCACAGCGTGGTTCCGGTGACACGTCATCAAGCACTACGGGTCTTCCGTGCACGAAATGTTTCAACTTTTATTTCGCCCTTTCGATACAACGTGATAATGAATGACAGCACTGAAGAGATATCACTGGGGATCCGATACACAAAGCGAATGACAGTGCTTTTAGGGGCAAAGCTCCTTAGGGGCTAGCCATGTCCGCTGTAGGCCGGCGTCGGGTGCTCGTGCTTCTGCTCGTGAGATCAAGTGCTCACGAGCATGTGAGCACATGCTCACGTGCTCGTGTAGGGAAAAAAAAAAGATTGAAAAAAAAATATGAAAAAAGAAAAAGAAGAAAAAAAAGAGCAGGCGGTTCTGAGATGCCATCCCATCTGTCTGCTTAAAAAAAGAAAAAGAAGAAAACCACACATTCTCCTACTGCCATGAATGAAAAGGACCGAAAAGCTCGGCATGCAGCGCCTCAGCGTCTACGTAGACAGCAAGCTGCTCCGGAGACCAGGGCGCGAGAAGCTGCTGCACAGCGTCAAAAGCGCCAAGCGGACCCGGAGTTGAGAGCTCAGGAAGCGGCGGCAAAGCGTCAACGCCGACAGCAAGCAGCAATACCTATGACCAAAATCAGTATCATCAGCACCACCCGAGCTTCGCCCCAATCAACATCATTCACCACGTGGAGATGCGGTCATTTTTTTTTGTATCAGATGTGACGCTTAATGTGACGGCGTTTACAGCGCGCCACCGGCAAAACGCGGAACTCCCAGATGCGCCGCGCGAGGGTCGAGCTCATCTTAGTAGGACCCGCACCCTCGCACCCCGGCGCATTTTCATTAGTTCTCAGGGGCCCTCCAGGTGGAGCAGCCTGTATCAACGGCCACGCGTTCCGGTGTTCGGGTTTCATTTCGTGCTGACTGTACATTGCGCAAGCACCCTCTCCTACGCTAGCAGTTTTGATCATAGCTTCCCAGCTGTAAAACAAGAAAAGGAGCGGATGATTGCTCGTTCCTGCTAACTGTGTTGCCCTCTGTACGAAGGAGAAGGTAACTTTTGCTGTGTAGCAGTGGCAACAAACAGTAGTGAAAAGTTGGAAATGTTCATCAGTCTGCAAACGGGAAAGAAGCGACTCTTGTTACCCTTTTCTGCCACTGCAGGTGAGCCACGGTGAAGATGTTAATGCTCACTTTTTTTAATCATTTGGTACGAGGCTCTACTTCAGTTTTGTTTATGGCTGTTGCATCCTACTGTCCACCAATTATAGCCAGGCTAGATGTTAGGTCTAATACATATAAATGACCTTATACTCTTTGCACTCTAAAATAAGATATAAAGGGTCCTAAACAGTGAGTTTTCTTCAAAAAAGACAATATGACAACATGGCGGTGAACGTTTGAGCATACGAGGCGGCGGAACTGAAAAGCTAAGCTTGACTCGCTATTTTTTTAACCGCAGCGATGTCTGCGACGGAATGCCAGGGAAAGGCCCACCATCTCCGAGCTACTTCAGCATCCTTTCCTGACCGAAGGTACTAGTCGCCCGTCTTGACCGTGGTTGCCCGATCGAATACCATTTCGGCAAGACGTCCGTAACCCGTCGCCAATCTCTTTGGAAACAGATCGTGCCCTGTTCAAGCCCCAGAGGAATGACAAGCTGCAAACAATGTTCAGCGAGATCGAGAACATGTCTCCGGACAGCGTGAAAAAAGTGAATGAGGTAGTGTGGGACTGCCATCTCTTCCCTACGTTCCGTGACAACATTTTTGTGCAACATTGGCAAGGCTAGTGTAGTTTTCACAGCACGGCAGGCCTGTATTGCTGATGGGAATGGGAGGGGTGGGGTCTCACTCAGCAATGCAGACCGACTGTGTAGCGTTACCAAAGGTACAAGGGCGAGATTGTAACGTTGCAGTTGGTGAGGAGGGGAAGGAGGAACTCCCCTCTTCCGACCTTCTTTTGTGTATCTTCAAGTCGCTTTTCTTCCCTATATAATTGGCTTGCCGCTGAAAATTCGTACAAAAGCGGCTTTCATCTCTTTCTCACCCACGGCTTCCACAGCACTGCATGCAACTGTTGTGAGGTAGGGTATAGATAGAATTAGGCACAAGTCCCCGCAGACGTCTGGTTCATGAAATATTTTATGACCAGTTCCCCAAGTGGCTAGCTAAAGGACCATTTAGCGAGAGATTTGTTGGAAATTTTAATGCGAAAGCATTAGCTGTCTTATGGAGCGAATTGACGTCATCAGCTTTGAAACCACGCCAAGTGTTGGCCAAACGGCACCTAAAATCCCGTTTCCCAAGTGAATCCGATTTCTGATGAAATTATGCTCTCATTGGCTGGCGCGCGTCATCAAGGAACGAGGCTCCCATTGGCTCTCGTGCGGCGTAGTTCCAAAAAAAGCTACCAGAGAAGCCCTCTCCATGGTGGCGCAGTGCACGCAGCGGTGCAGCCGCCAGTAAGAGGAGGGAGCAATGGCGGCAGAGCCAGAGCCCACCCGGGCAGACTCCAGGGAGATCGCACGGCCGAGCTCGGCGAGGCGCGGAGCAGCCACTTCACGAAAGCGTGCGCTCGGCCGTTTGTCGGCGAAACGTGCATGCCACTACGCCGCAGACAAACTAAGGGAGCGGAAGAACAACATTCGTGCTTTTGCATTCGCAGCTCATAAGAAGTGCTCAGTGCTCCTGTAAGACGACCAATCCCCTCCTATGTGTTGAATACCGCAGCATAAGGGCCTCACTAAATTGCCAACTTCGTAACTGCTGCGGAACTTCATCGTCCTAGGAATTGTGACATCAACAGGCTTGGAAGCCTGCTGAAATGGAGTGGCCGGAAGTCATTTTGGAGGGGGAGGGGGGTCTTGTGTTTGTATAGATGAGAAGGGTCTATAAAACAGCGCCATGACGCATGGACTACACCACTGTCCATGTCGGAGGGTGTTAGGTTACACATTTTACTTACCAAAACCAAATCACAACTAGCACTACCGCCCTCCCTAGTGGAAAACAAGTGCAATGTTACGGTGCTAAATCAAGTTAATACGGGTAATTTCGGTTCAACATTGAAAGATATTGTATCATATCTTTAGCCTATTTCTCACATAGACATTTTTGTGTACTTAAAGGAGCTGTGCAACAATTTCAGTGCTTTGCCTAAATAATTGTGGGAGCTGGTGTCTCGACCCTTCTGAAGTAAAGAATAAAAAGCTCCTTTGCCTGCATGTCCTAGTTTTTATTAAAAAAAAGGACAAAGATTGAGGTTTTTTTGCACCTCTCAACTTCTTCGCCATCTTACGAGTCACGTGCACTGTGACGTAAGAGGGGGACGCGCGGGGTTCCGGTGAAGCTCTCCCTCTAGCGCCATCAGTGAGCAGCAAGAACTCACCCGCTCACAACCACGTGACCACGTGCTTGAGCTGTATTATCAATAATGGCGAAAGCGCCAACAGGCTCGTCCAGGTCCGGCCGTCTAGCCTCTGGCAGCTCCTCACGGTAGCAGATAGAGCTGATGGTTTTGTACCTCGGATAGATGGCGCCACTGAAACTCTGAATAAAAATTTTGTAGATGATACCAGGTTTGTGGCACATTTATATTAATATTGGAATGACAAGATTTATAAAAAAAATGACCTTTTATTGAGCAGGTAGTTGCACAACTTCCTGTTTTTTTACAGTCCCTCTTTGAGATGGTGCCATGTGGTTCTCATGGCCGCCGCTTGCGGCTGCAGATTGGAAAATATTCCGATTTTTGCCTCGTGATTACGTAGAGGAATTGCAATATTTTGAAGGAAGGAGATCATGTGTTTTCTGTCCTTTGTGACAAGATAAACAATGCCAAAAGTACAAGATGCAAATTTTTTCAATGTTAAAATCATTCCACAGCTCCTTTAATGTCTCGTACATCTTGACTCTTTTGTTCCCCGGTGCTCAGATCTGCGCTCAACCAGTGACGTAAGGATACATAAATTGTTTCTCGAAATGCTTGCAAGTGAGACATTGTAAATCAAATCCCAAAATGATTTGGTTTTATTGGTGTTCATTACAGCGAGAGAAATGGCAGCAGAAAGCAGTGCATCATCTTATTTGTTGGCAGTTTATTCAATTTGTCGAAATGTTTCTTTCATGGACCATCTGCTACCGTCATCTAACTTGCCTCGTGGTGTTTTTGGTGGAATTCTGAAGGTCATTTTATCGAATAGCTTGACAGGACATTTCTGCTCACAGGGTTTAAAAGGTTAATGTTTAAAATTCATTTTTTCGAATAGCTAGATGGGACATTTTTGCTCACATGATTTAAAAGGTTAATGTTTAATATACACTTTTTCAAATAGCTCAACTGGGCATTTCCACTCAGATGATTTAAAAGGTTAATGTTTAAATACATTTTATCAAATAGCTCGACGGGACATTTCCTCTCACATGGTTTAAAAGGTTAAAGCTTAAAATACATTTTATCGAGTAGCTCTGATGGGACATTTCCACTCACATGGTTTGAAAGGTTAAAGCTTAAAATACATTTTATCAAATAGCTCAACGGGACATTTCTGCTCACATGATTTAACAGGTTAATGTTTAAAATACATTTTATTGAATAGCTCGATAGGTCATTTCTGCTCACATGATTTAAAAGGTTAGTGTTTAAAATACATTTTTTCGAATAACTAGATGGGAAATTTCCACTCACATGGTTTAAAAGGGTAATGTTTAAAATACAGTTTTTCTTGACAAAACATTTCCACTCGCATGGTTTGAAAGGTTAATGTTTAAAATACTTTTTTTTTTTTTCGAATAGCCCGACAGGACATTTTCGCTCACATGGTTTAAAAGGTTAATGTTTAAAATACTTTTTTTTTAATAGCTCGACAGGACATTTCTGCTCACATGGTTTAAAAGGCTAATGGTTAAAATACATTTTATCGAATAGCTCGACAGGACATTTCCCTTCACATGATGCTTGCTTGAAGTATACCCGAGAAGAAATGTCTTCAGGCAAACGTAACCAAACAACAGCGCCGATAGGCCAGTTAAAGTTAGCATTTTGGTAAGCTGGCCTTCTGTCGCTGGTGTCAGCTACAAATCGATCCTTGAATCTCGCGGTACCTTAAAATAATATCAGAAGTATGAGAGACATTTCTAATCTATCGCGTCGGAAATAAGCTCCTCTGCACTGCGAAAATGCCGACTTATTTTACAGCAAACTTTTACTGGGTGCAGAGTGCACCCTGTAAAAGTTTTGCAGAGTGGATGAACCTGTGATGAGACGGCTTGTGACCATTATACATGAAGCAGGGTGGAAAAGCCCACTTTTTTGTTTTAGGTGACAGGTCAAAGGGAAGGGGGACATGTCTTCTCCTGTTCCTTTTGCTTCTTCATGTTTAACTATTTTTTTTTAATGCAGTGGCATTCTTTAGCTACTTCACCCGGTTTTCACGATACGGGATCTGGCCTCGAATGCGCCGTGCATACGCAGGCGCTGCATTTATGCAGAGCAGCAGTACGCACTCCTTCACATTCGCACCCTCTTCGAAGGACTTGACACCTTGGACGTCGTTCTAGTGGTCAGTCCTCAATCTAAAGGTTGTCGTTCTAGAGGACGTCGTCCTAGAGGTCGTTTTTCAAGTCAATCATGAGATAGCCCTAAAAGTCGTCCTAGAGGTTGTTCTAGATGTCTCCTTAGAGGTCATCCTTGAGATAGCCCTAGACGTCTTTCTATATGTCTTCCTAGCAAGCAGATAAACCCGAAAGGTGCAACCACGAAGCGGCAGTATGCACACATTAACATTTGCGCTCAAGCTGCGAAGCAATTATAAGTTTGACTTGAGCTAGTTGGTACATGGCCAGTGATGGTGGTGAAACAACTTGAACATTAAACGATTTACACAGAGACAGAAGATTAAACAATTGCACAGAGATGAAGCAATTGCTTATTTTCGAAGTTGCGTGCTGTAGTCGTGCTGAGGTCAATGATTGTGTCTTAATTCATTCATAAAATGAAGCGTTCACTCAAAATTTACGTCGTCATGCTCACAGTGAGCTGTGTCGCGAGTCATGACGAATGCTATTGCAATTCATAGACAACCAACAAAAGTGGTTTCTGCAGACAATTTTTTAGTATTGCACGAACAGCCCTTCCAACATTGCACAAAAAAGTTAATTCAGTGTAACAACTCTAGCAGATTTCTTTTTTAGGTTCCCGTGTGGGCTCTGGGGAACACTAAAGCAGCTAAAGAAAAAAGTGCCTCACTTAAGTGATAATGTCAACATCACCTTCCCAACCATTTTTTTTTTCTTTCCAGATGGTCAAGTCGCTGAAACTTGGCAAGAAATAACGGCAAAGCTAATGAATGTGTACATTATGCAACAATCACATCAACAGTTGTATAGATCTCACTGTTTGACTACCTCTATGAAACTTTTTATTTTATTTAACAATTCCTCTCCCTGCATTATAACCACCAGATACATGTATGTTGTAACTTTTTTATGTGGCTACAAAAAAATTGTTTTATATCTTTGTGACTTCGAATGAAGCTATGGCAGCCCATAAGTGACCAAAGCTCAGAGTTGTCGAAGTAAATGCAGCCGTTTATTTGCGATCTTGTCAAATTTGACTGTGCCTGGCAGTCTGAACATGGTTATTAAAAGGGGCTGGAAAACACTTAGCTGAAGCTGCCAACTTGCTTTTAGAATTTTATCAATTTGACATTTCACCTCTTCTTATTGTACCAAAATTTTTTTAATGTGACATATATCTATATGATTGATTTGTATGTATGCGGTGTTATATGTGCAAGATAGTGTATGTGTGGCTGGTAAACCAAGTAATAAAGAATGTAAAAGCTTCAGAAATTGCTGGTAGCATTGGTGACTTTCGTATGGACATACTATGCTCAATGAAACAAAATGAACCAGCACGTCGCATGGCCTCGCCAGAATAACTGTATGTTCATATTTAGGAGCATATACAGTTATCCTAGCATACATGGCTGCCATAAGCAGTTACCTGACTCTAGAGTTATCATATGGCTCCGCCATTTAGTTACTCGAGGAATCTCCAATGTAATTATATTCGCAAGGCCACACGCTCTGCTGGTCCATTTAGTTTCGTTGAGCACTGTCCATTTTATTCAACGTTTTCATCTACTTTTCCAGAATCGTGTTAACACCTTTTTTTTTTTGCATTTCGGTTAATTCTAGGTAGGGTTCAGTGTTTCCAGATAAATCCGAAAAACATCCACCGGTAAAATTTTTGGATTTATTCAATAAACCTTAAAATTTGACGTACCAATGCCAGAAAAAGAAAAAAAAAAAAAAAGACTTTTACGTTTGGTCAGTACACAGGGTCAATGGTCCTGAGAAAACTCCACCCCATTTTTCTGTCAAATCTCGGACATTTGACGAAAGAGATCTTGCTGTTTATCTCGTCAAGGTTCATTCAGAACAACAGGTCATTGTACTCTCTGGTCATGACAAAGACCACTGCTCCAATTCCCAGTTTGGGCCTTACTATTTGTGCTTCTTAGAGGGAAGGGTTTTGTGTTTTTGTAACAGTTAAAGCGGTGAACCATAGAAGTTTCATTGAAGCGGGAAGAGGGGGCAGGCAGTTGAAGGCTTCTATATTGCACCCTTTACCATGCCGTGTAGGTGCGAGGTAGGCTGATGGATAGGATGGGATGAATGCGAGCTTCCCAGCAGCAACCTCCAGAAGTTTATTGGTTTTAAGTAGGGCTGGGCAATTCATTGATTAACCTACCAATTATTGCTTTAGTTACGAACTTTTTTTACCCGATTAATCTAAAATGTTGGCGAACTAAGAAAAGTAAAAATTAAATGCTTTCACCACGTAGAGCTGGACGAGTTCACCTAGTATATGAAAGGCAAAGTTTAGGTGAAATTTTAACTTGAAACCGTAAGGGCGAGATTTTTAACCCCAGACAATTGCAGAAGGTTGCACGTGTCCCAGCCATTTCAATGCCGTGCAAGCGTTTGTTTAGCGCAGCAGAGACTATTGTAAACAATCAAAGGAGGCCGCTCCTGGCGGAGAATATCAATGAACCTCTTTGCCTCATGCAGCTAAAGTCATAATATGCGAGTGTCTTTGAACTGTTCTCAACCACACATCCAGGTTGATTCATAATTGAAATTTGTTATTGCGCCGTTTATCACATATTCAAAAAAAGCAAAAAAAAAAAATATATATATATAGGTATATATTTATACTATATATGTGTACATTTGACTTTTTACAAATATTATGCGCGGAAATGAACGACATTGAATAATTAATTGACTAAAGGGTGGCAATTAATCGGGTTAAAATTTTTAATCTATGCTCAGTCCCCCTTTTAAGGAATGAACATTTGTCGAAACAACACTTGTTTGCAACTTTTGTTATGGGACAGATTAGTATTGGCAGTGGAAATGGCGCCAACTCCAGATCCAGCTGAAGAAACATTAACTGATACAGGCGCGTTCTCTTGAATCTTGCACACAATTACACCCGGATATTATTAATTTTTATTTTTAAAAAATAAAAACACCGCAAAATTTAGCTAGAAATTTCGGAGAAATAGGACTCAAACAGAAATAAACTCCAAAAAAACACCCTCCGAATTTGACTGAAAAATAAACTCCGAAAACACGGAATCCTACCTATAGGCTACAGAGTGAGCCATAGTTGTTGCAGCAAAGGTGGTGTCTAAACCGGAAGGGGTTTTACTACCGCAACTTATTCGGTGCTCTACAACGGTAGCGGTAAGACAGCTACTATCACGCTTGATCCTGGTACCTCTACGGCAACTCCAGACAAAGCGTACATAGATTGTAAATTAGATCGCCGACTTGGATCTGCTTTCGGGAATTTCGAATGAATCATCCTAACGGCAGGTTTTGCAGTGCAATGTGCCATCATGTGATTTCTGAAGTGCCTGGACTACTTTTGATTGGCTTCCATATTGTGCATGCAGTACCGCCTCTTCTGTGCCTCTTCCTTTTATCAGAGTATATTTTTGTTAGTTTTAATTCTTTAAAATTCCCAGTTTAATTTTGCTAATCCTCGCCTCCCCCTACACCTTTCCCTGCCCATAAACCAGGCAATGTGATGTTTATGAAAATGCACCAATCAGAGTGGCGAAATTGGCCCAATGACTTGCTCTACAAGCTTTTCTGGATACACTTCCCAGAATTTCAGCATCTCTGCAGTGTTTCCGGGGGCACCAATGAGCAAAAGTTCAGTTGTGCATATTGGTGCTCCTAATGTTCTAGCCCCAAAGTTGGCTTTACCTCAGAAATAAATCTGCCCCCTTTTCCCAGTTTGCAGCTTCTTTCCAGTGTTCCTAAGAGCATCAGTGACCAAACGCTGTTGTGCAAACTGATTCTAATAGGTGCTACACTTCACATTGAATCTCATTGAGCCTGGCCATGCTGTCAGTTTGAATGGGAAAGGGGGACTCAAAATTTCTGTGGTGTCCCTGGGTAGAGAGGCTTTACTACCTTAGGTTTGCATCCTTTTGAGGTATAAATCACTACTCCCCTCTCCAACCACTGTCAAGTGTCAACACCATCACCATTGTCAACTATTCAGCCTTCTCTTGAATCTTGCACACAATTACACCACAATTACAGTTTGAACGGAGACGAAATAAATGTCGTTGAGTTGAAAGAGTTGTATGCGTCTGTTTTCGTCCCGAATTTGTGTTTATTCTTTCCGATTGTTTAATTATTCTGTTCCTTATATCTTGTTAAGAAATAGGCAAGGGGCAAAATCAATGTTGACATAAGATAGCATGCTGTCTCTTCGACCACGTGAAGGGGAAAGTAACATTTCCTAAACATGGTGCTGCACTTTCGCTATCTCGTGCTTTGTTATTTGACTTAGGAAAACTTTTCACTAATTTTACGTATTGGAGTTGTACTCCTATAGAATAAACGGTGGCTTTGTCGGGGCATTAAATAAAATCCGACAATCTACATGGCATTTAGCAGGAAAACAGTGGGAAACTAGGGGCAGCTTTGTAATAGTTAAGGTTACACTAGGTCCCATATAATAAAAAAAAAGTGCCAAGGAAGCTGTTCATGTTCCACACCGAAGTTACTGAGGTCAGTGACGAGAGAAACCAGAAAGTTCTCGTAGAGTGGGCTTGGAGTGGGTGTGCACCAACCGCCCCACCTTGTGATCTGGTTTTTCTCCACTGCACGTCTGCACTGCAGGAAAGTATGCCTAAAAAGCAAATGGAGATTTTTTTTAATAAATATTTCTAGGCCTAATATAATCACGGATGTTTATAATGCATGACACCCTCGTTTTCAGCTCACATTTTTGCAAACTTGAAATGCTGGAAGATTAGGACACATTTAAAGGGGTAGTGTAACGATTTTAGTGTTGAAAGAATTGGCAATTTGTATTTTTTTATATTGTTTATCCAAGCACAAGTGACCAAAACCCGTCACCTTGCCCCGAAAAACCGCTATTCCGGTGTGTAATCGCAAAGAAGACAAAATATTTGCCGATCTGCAGCCGCTTGGGGTGGTTAACGGAACTGATGAGTGACGTACTCTGGGGGATACGCGGAAGTGAACGAAACCTGTCCCCCTCTGCTGCTACACTCTCCGTCACCCCCGTGGCGAAAAGTTTTTTATGTCGATCGCTCCCCGCGACCTTCGATGATGCTAATCCTTTAAAATTCGATAATCGCGGAGGAAGTAGCTGGGTTCTCGGAAGAGAGAACCCATGGGGAAACCACGTGATCCCTCAGAGTATGTCACTCGAAAGGCGACATGGAGGATTGAGAGGTACTTTGACCTTCGATTTGTTTCATTTTTTTACATAAAAACTAGCGCTAGCAGGAAAATACATTTTTCCGTTCTTCGTTCCATGGGTGACACATTCATTTCCGCAGTTAATTGGCCAGTCTGAAAATCGTTGCACCGCCCCTTTAACTGAAAGTGTGTGAAGGGCTTTCATTCGGGTCCCTATCATTTCGTCGAAACTTGTTTCGTGGAATTACGTTTCGTGGACACACGTTTCATGAACACACCTTTCGTCGACACTGTGACGTTTCGTCGAAAATCGTTTCGTGGACAGCACTTCCCTGAAACGTTTCGTCGACAAACGTTTTTTTTTTTTTTTTTTTTTTCTTCGTGGCTTCGCGCGCTGCCTATTAGCGGCGAGATGTTTTGGTGGCGCCCTCCTGTGGTCCCCCCTTGTGACGTCATTACCTTGCAAACAACAAGTTCGATGGTGTTTGTTATTAGCACGGTGGAAGCTTGAAATTATTGCGCGCTCAAAGGAACACTGCCAACACCGTCAAAATTAAAGTTCTTTCATTCCTCTTATTTCCGTCGATGATAAATCCCCTTTCCGACGTCATAGTCAGCGTTCGGCCAATCGTGGAAGGCCGACCACAGCGACGCTTTCGGTCGCGCACGGGGCTAATTCGGATATTTGGAAGTTCCGATGCCCGTTTATGGAACTGAAAGTTACTGGAAGAAGAAAAGTAGTGGAGAAAAATATGCGTAGGCGCAAAACTAAACTTCGATCCAATGGTGGGTTGCGGAAAAGAGCGTGGACACTGATTTTTTTTTTTCATATTGGTTATTTTTAAACAAAAATACAGCTTGCAGTCTTTTATTGCTACATTATCACCCTAATAGTTGAATTTAAATTAAACATATACATTACCTTCAATTATTCAAAAGGAAAAGTGATGCAGTGTTTTACTGGCTACTGCGACTTATACGCGAAAAAACTGTTTAGTGGCACTCATTTCATCGTTTAAGGGCTGTTTGAAAATTACATTACATAAGAAGGGGGCTGTAAACAATGCCCAACAGAAACAAAAAACAATATCACGAAAAACAATGACACTCGCACTCCCGCGAGCACGGTGCCCGCAAGTAAACCTAGAAAACGCTATATTGCAATGCTTTGTCTCACTACACAAAGTAAACCATAGTTGATATCAAATGTGTAACTTAATGCAATATATATAGCTTATCTCGAGGAGCCGCCACATGGAAGGCCTTGAAGGCGGTAGTACCACTAGACGAGATCTGTCGGCAGCATGCCGACTGGTCCTCATACGCGACATTCAATTGTGTTTTTTTTTTTTTTTATTGATGTTAGCAGACAGATACCAGGGCAAGTTCGTGACCAAGCTCTTTGCACAAAAATACGGCTTCCAAATCTAATGTTCTTTGGTCACATATTGGTTTATGTGCATGCAAAATGTCAGTGCAGACATAACATATGCAAAACTATTGTGTTATTTAATATCCAGAAGCTAAATATGCTAAAGTCGAAAACTCGTATGCGGTCTGCTAAGTATAATACTTGAATACACGGTGTTTGGAGGAAACAAGAACCGTGCTTTATCACCGTAAAAGTAAAACGCGTAACCGAATGCTGTCTCCTCCAAAGTTTATTGCTAGCGGCTGAGGCCTGATGCCAATTAGCTTAAAAACCGGTTTTATGTCATTTTCAACGATAGAATGTCTGTGTGCACGGCAAACAGGCCTCGTTTTTTTTTCTTTTTTTTTTTAGAGCTTTAGTGTTTTCACGTGTCGACTATTTTTTTTATGCTATGTTCAGGTGGCTTGAGGATTCTACCAAAAGACGCGACGCGCGGTAAGATACACTTGCTCTGGAAACGAACCTGCCACTTCGCCGAAACAGTCGGAGCGCCGGCGGCCAGCCCGCGAAGGGTTGCATTCGATGACGTACAGACACCTCGATCAAGTATGCTGCCGAAAGCGTAGCCCTCAAGAGCAGCGCATATCGTTGAATGTTTTAAGAATCTGCTTGGGAGAAGAGCGTGTTGGTTCAAGTGATGGATGAAGAAAGAATAAGCAATTAACACTGGGACAACACAACCACATCTTTCATGTGGTTGTGTTGTCCCAGTGTTAATTGTTTATTCTTTTCAAAAATCTAATTTGAGAAAGGACAGTGGTCGAGAACAAAACTTTCCTGCTTTGACAACGCTTCCCCAAAGGTTGGGGCGAAGACACGAGCGAAACCATACAAATCGTAAGTTCCGACATCGGTGCGATCAGTGGCCTAAAAATCAAAAAAAAAATAAAAGAAAAGAAAAAATAAGCTGAAAAAGAAATTGAGATAGTTTAAGTCGGTGAGGCAAGATGGCTGCGCACTGGTTCGCCCTACTTGACCCAGCCGGCCATCTTTCATTCATTCATCCATCCACGACGTCCACGACCGCGTCCATCCATTCGCGCCGCGCAGGCGCAGAGGCCGCAAGGAGGTGCAGCTGGCAGAGCGAGCTGTCGACGAAACGTCGCAACGTCTGTCGATGAAACATCGCAGTGTCGACGAAACGATTTGTCCATGAAACGTCGTTCGACGAACTGATTGCCACCGCTTTCATTCACCTGCTGACAGGGTATTTATGCTCGCCGAGGTTTTTAGTTGTACGTGACATATGAGAGCCCAACTACCCAGAACAGAATTTGCGGCTCGAAATTCGGTTTCTTTCCGCCCGAAAACCGCCGATCAAGAGCTGGCCGGTTTGAGCTGCGCTGACTCTCTTCCGTGGTCACGGGCCATTTTCAAGGTTTAGACACACAACCACCAAATTTAATCAAAGTCGTTGATCGTTGAAGGCACACACTCAATATTAAAGATATATATAAAAAAAAAATATGAAACCCATTTTTGTGGCTTCTAAAAAGCTGCAAATAGGTTGATTGAAAAAAAAGTTGCACAGAGAACCGAAGCATTCTGTGCGTTCACTGCGTAATTCTCAACATGGCGTCGTTTCGCGTATCGTAACGTGGGACTCGTGGGAACGGCGATGGCAGCGGACGACGGGCGTGGGACCTCTACTTCAGAACTGTCGTTCGCGGTACCGGCGAATTCTGTCTGCCTTTGAAAGGGAAATTCTGGACCGATCAAAAGAATTGGGATTCAACCCGTACGATACGCCCGACCACCAAGCCGATTTGCACGAGGACGTCGCCGATCCGTTGCCCGTGGCTGAAGACATCGCTCGCGCAAACGTCAAGCACGAAGCGCGTACTTCGAGTTGAATATGCACGCGTACGATTTCTTTACTGGGTGCGAATGTGGCCAATGCGTGGTGCTGCCCGACTTCGACCCGGGAGTGCTTTTGCTAAAGGAAAATCGGCAGCAAACTTTCCAACCTACAGTTGACCGGCTGCATTATTACAAACGAAAGTTTCCCCGGTAGCTCAGTGGAAAGATGTCCGCTTCGCACGGGATGGTTAATAAACAGTTTTAGTGGATCGTACGCTAAAGCCTTGCGTACGCAATAAAATTGCGGGTCGGGAGTGCGCCTGCGCAGAACGCAATAGAAGAGCTAGCGTATTGCGTACGCACGCAACGCTGGGGATTTTGCGTGGCGGGCTAGCGGGCTCTGCGGGACGCTCTCGAGAGATCTCGGACCCAACGAGAGCGCCAGTTTCAAGATGGCGGTTACCTCGACTGGCGCAGCAAGGGCGACGTGGTGTTTTCGAAGTTCTGTGTTACGTGAAATTGCGTGGTGTTCAGCTCGGCAATTCTTTCCGGGACCTACGGCGGTCGAATCAGATCGCCGTGCAGCTGAAGGAGTGCACAGTGAAAATGTTCGCCGCTCGGAATGTGCGTCAACGCTGCGATCTGCTCAACGCTAAGTCCATAGAGTTATTATAATGTACGCTAGAGGTTCAAGTGGCGCTAGTGTGCTGCTGCAAATTGAAGCAGACAGCAACCAGTCGGAAATTTACTTCCGGTAATGCATTTCTATGGGGAAAAGCGAGTGCAATTTCTCTCTGCGCTCGAGTTTAAGAGCACATATTACGAATAATTTGTACGTACTAGGCACATTGGAACATTTCTCAGTCACACAGACGAAATAATTGGTCAGTTACAGCATTTTTATTTAAAATTCGTGGCATGAAAAACGGCGTTAAAACCGCTTCGTACGTGTATTTATGTGCACTGTCGGACACTGTTAGCGCGAACAGGGCATCGGCGCTTTCCACTACGGGGATATACGTGTCAAACGAACGAAGGACATGTGGAAGACCACGAGAGACGGCAAAAACTACGCAGTACCAATGGATAAGTAACTCCTTGTGCATGGAGGCGATCAAAATAAATTGAAAGCCACATAATATAGTCCGATTTGCAATAAATAAGTACTGCTTTATTCTTTCTGCTCATGAATATGTGCAAAGATGCATGTTCAGGGCTCAAATCATCAACCGCACGCTCCAAATCTTTGCAAATAGGGAGAAGTCAGAGAATAGGTGCCCGATAAAAACTGCCCGACATAGGAAATAATAAAAAGGCACACCTTTCGTAGTCCACATACTTTATTTCTTACATGCAAATGTTTTTTAACCGATCGTAAAGATGCACGACGGAGTCATTTTCATAGAGTGACAGAACGGGCATATTAGCAATATATATAAGCGCCACCGCAATGCTAGCGAACCTTGAACACACTCTACATTCTTTTCGATCGTTAGTTTTCTTAAAGTCGACGCTCGTTTTTACATACCTGCCATGGAACATAGGTTTGGGCCTGAAATATAGCGAAGCTTAACATCGTTCAGTGGTAAAGAAAAATGCTGTAATTAAAGCAATTACACTTTTACAATATTAATAAATGTACATACCATCCGGTACAACCGAAATAATAAAAGTTATTTATGTCATTTTCCGGCGAAGAGACAAAATGCACGCGCGTTTTCCCATAGGAATGCACAGGAGGACCGCAAAAGTAGACTGGTTGCTGTCTGCTTCAATTTGCCTCCCGGAAGTCGCATAGACACTAGCGCCAGTTGAACCTCTAGCGTACATTATAATAACTCTATGGCTAAGTCTACTCGCACAGTTCTTCGCCGACGGACGAACGACTCTAAAAAAAATCGCCGAAGTTCTCGCTATGCACTGGACATCAGTAGGTCATGAATTTAATTCCGCGATAGCATTGATAAAAGCTGCCGTTTCCACGGGACGACTGACGGAGGCTCCGTGATCGAATTTGGCTACGCACTCGTACTCGTAGCCTCTGTACCCCGCAGAAAAGCGCGCTTGACGAGGCAGCTGCGGCTTGGTTTAATTTGAAATAAAATGATTGGACACGTTTTCATTTTCAATATTTCTTTCCAGGAGCATGGTTGCGCTATAAGCACGCGGAATTCTACGGCTCTAGCAAATTTAACCAAGATCATGCCCGGTGTTCACTCGAAAACGTAACGCACAACTAAATTCGGTCCGAGCAGGTAGGTCATTTTTAGCGTACGCTATACTATTGCGTATTGCGTACGTAAGAGCCAGCAACGCTATACTAAAACTGTCTAATGTCCAGTGTTAGCGTACCGCTTGTTTTGTTGTTTTTTTTTTTCAAAGATTTTTGCGATATTTACATTTCTTTTTTAACAATTATCTCTGCAAAAAAAAAAAAAAAATGTGGACGAAACGTTGCTGAATTAAATGGTATGGGATTTCCTCTTTGACAACTGCGAACTCAATGTAATCACTTTCCACAGAATGCAAGGAGCATATAAATCGGATAGCGTCCGCTTTCCGAAGTGCCCGTAAATGTTCTACAGGAATTGCAGCCATCCATTGGTCCCGATCCCGTTGATCTTTCGGAAACTTGTGCAGACTCTGCCGCACAATGCTTTTCGGACGCAGTATTCTTTTTTGGAGCCGATCACGGAAATTCACCACGGGCACTCACTACTCATCTCCAACTCCTCCATGTACAAAACAAGTCATCTTGAAGTACAGAACAGCGAGCGGAACAAACATAACTGCAAAAGAATCGCACGGCAAACAGTTCCCGCCACGGATGTTGTCTGCTGCGCGCAGGAAGAAGAAAAAAAAAAAAAAAAAAAGCACACGGTCGGGTGTAGTCACGTGACTTCCGCCACTCACTCAATCCTCTCCACCCCTCAAACCTCCATGCGCGGGTGTCAGTTTCGGTTTCGAGCAGTTGCGTTTTTTGGCTTTAATAAAAATATACGTGACTCTGTTGCAAAATATCAATTGGGTAGTCTTCCGACGAATCCCGGAGCAAAGCTCACCGGAGAAAAGCTCACCGGAGAAAAACTCACCGGAGATAAGCTCACCGGAGAAAAGCTCACCGCAAAACCGGCGGATGCGGAGAAAAGCTCACCGGCCATAGAGCGTATGCGGAGAAAAGCTCACCAATTTTTTTTTCTTCTTTTTATATGGAGGCTGTTGGATCATGCGTAACCTATATCAATTTATTAACATTAAAATTCGTCAGCTTAGTAAAAAAAAAAAAATATCCTTTTTTGTAATATTTGTTAAGCTTATTGGGTATATTGCTCCCAAATTAATAATTGCGGGCGAGTGTTTTCTATGGCTTACTTTCTACGCAACGAAGCCTAACTGAAAACTTTATGCACTTGAAGAAGAGGAAAGAGTTCGAAAACTTTATAATGTCTGCCTAAAACCTAAAAATAAAAACTGTAAATGCCGAAAATTCGAAAGTGCATGCGCAACAACGCGGTGCCTGAAATACTCTTTGAAGCTTTTGTTCACCTTTGAAAACCGGATAGAAAAGTCAGTAGGATATCGAGGCTTCTTTCTTCCACGGACATGCACGTATTCTAGCCGTTCGTGCTGGTGTTTCCACGGTTTCCACTCGTTGCCTTTGTGCGATAGTGCCCTTTCTACTGCGAACCACCCGTGACCTTCAGAGCTGCACACTCTCAGCATTGTTACTCATGACCTATATAATAAGTAGTCTTGTGTAATGTAGCGAATAGGGCGAGTTGGTAAACGTTATACATGATGAAAGCCGCTCAAACGACGACGCCGGAGTGAAGACCACAAACACGACAGGACGAGGCTGTTCTCGCAACTAAAGTTTTGTTAGTGAAATTAACAGAAAGAAAACAGCGTCGCTGACACTGATTACATCAACAAACACCTACTTATCTATTAGGCACTACAAAATATTTGGAGTTGAAACGGTTCACACACCGCTATTCATATTAGCTCGCAAAGAACAAACCTCTTTATCTGACAGAGCTACCCAAGGCGCACTGTCAGCTGTCAATAAATTGTTGTCTTTTTTTACCAGTGTACGATGTTCTTACTTTATACTTGCGGCTTAATTAATATACAGATTGGGTGATTACTAATTTCTGAGGATTTAGTAAATATGCCCAATGAACTTCAAGAATATTACAAAAAAGGGGACATTTTTTAATGAAGTGACGAATGCGAATTGTGTTAAATTGCCACGTTTGACTCAGAATCCGCGAAGTTAAAAAAATTGGAGAGCTTTTCTCCGCATCCGCTCAGAGGCCGGTGAGCTTTTCTCCACATCTGCCGGTTTTGCGGTGAGCTTTTCTCCGGTGAGCTTCTCCGGTGAGCTTTTCTCCGCCGCCCTCTTCCGACACCATAAAAAATCGCCTGGCAAAAATGAAAAAAAAAAAAACATTTGTGTGTGTGTGGGGGGGGGGGGGGGGTGTCAGTGTCCCTTTAAGTTTTATTTATGGAAAGTTTAATGGTTTCCATCCATGTGATAATGCAGTAATTATAAAGTACGGCAGGTACTGAGAAAGAAGTCTAATTTTATGTTTTTTGAGCTAAAATATACTTTCAGTAGTAGTACCTGGTAGTACTATCTTCTTGTTAGCGCTAAAGACTAGTAGTCAGTCCAAAAGAAAGTTCCAATTTTATGGACCTTTCCACGTTCCAGAGTTCAGAATGTTGTCAGTTCATAGCTAACAAAGAGCAAGCAGGTGAAAGTAAAACATGACTTTATCCAAGACTAGGGTTTTCTAAAGGACGATGCAGAGATGCTTGTCTGCTTTCTTGTCCCTGTGTTTTTGATATGTCTGAGTTCAAGTATACAGGATATTCTAGGTATTTTTATGTTTATCCACAACATTAGTGTTTCCTTTGTGTGTGGCAAAATTTTATATAGGACCTTAAAGATGCTGGCAGTGGGGAACTAAATCAATTGACTGGATGTCTAGTCTCCCATGTGCACTTTCCTTGTTAGGCCCAAAGTGGCAATAAGGCTGTCGACTTTTCTTAGTGCACACAAGTTTTGATTCATATTGTTCCAATTCTTACCTTGTTTCAAAGCCTCTGCATGCAACTGGCCAGAGAAGCAGTTGGAACAAACTTGTCTCATGTTACAGGCTGACCATACATGTTCCCCTTTTGTGGCTAACTAAAAACGAGCTGGCAAACTAAAGATTCCAGCTCGCCTGTTCTCTAGTACCCTCTCAACTGGCCCAAATATCTTATCGATTTTCTTATGCAGCTATTCTTCACCCAGTGTGTTTGTCTTGCAACAATAACTTGCCATTTTGTCATGATCTCGGTTAATTGTGAAATGTTTATACAGCACGCCATTCTGGAGCCTAGCACAGTCCAGGATGGTACCATTGGACAGTGCCATGCCCAAGCAGTAACACAAGCAGCATCAAATATCAACAATTTATTTACACAATCCAACAGTGGGTGAAGATTCCTCGTACAAACTTTTCTTCAGAGAAGCAGCGTTTCAATTGGTCTCTTCTCTATTTTTAACCCCTTTTGCATCAATGAAAGGAGAAAAAAGAAACCACAAACATAACAATGCGTACCAAGCCCACAATGAAATGTACAAGTTGTCTTCCTTTTTTTTCCTTGGTGTTGTAAAATACAAAAAGGCAGTGTTAAAACACAAGTTCCAACGGTCAATTTTTTTTTTCTTTTTTACTTTACCTTGGTTCACTTTTTAGTGTAAAAACCGCATGTAATGTGTTGATAACCACGAGGAGTTGGTGTTTCGTTCGAAAATAGCGGTGCATCTTTGCGCAAGCGCAGTAGACATTCAATGAATAACAACAAGCGAGAGAAAGAAAGAAAAAAAAAAGGGGTGCATGAAAAAAGAAGAGGAGCGCAAAAGATGAGATTACATGCACAACAAGACGGTTATTTTTTTTCTTTCATCTGAGATCGGCATGTACATAGAATATGTTATGGAATATGCATATACACATACTTTTTTTTTCTTCTCAAAATGGGGTAACAACACAGTACAGGAGTAAAGTGGTAGTTCCTTCAATGGCCAGCCAAGCATGGTTCGGTCGCTCTACTTCACTGGGGCAGCCTGGCCGTGAACCATCTTTAGCTTTGGATGCCTGTGCGTCTCACCAATAGATCAAACCTGTGTGCATTGGCAAAACCTGCCCCATAACAAACCAGAAATGAAAGTGCATTTCACACTTGCCACCAAGTTGTTTTGCCAATTAACGTTTCTCATCAGTGGGATTTCTAACTTTTTAGTTGTTTGAGTGGAAGAGATGCTTCCATTTCAGTTTCAAAGAGAATCGCTTTTACAAGCGACAGCGATGTGATGCTTGTGGGCATGGAGTGCAAAGCTGAACATGCTTGCAACCTCGGTGTCCACAAGCTTAGCCCTGTCATCGTGGCTATAATACAAGCTCTGCAGACAAGTCCACGGCCAAGCCTTCAAGTTGCGCTTTGCAATGACGCTCGCTCCATCAAAGAATGGCAACACTTGGCGAACCGAAAAAATTGCTTCGTCGGAAACGACAATACGCGGGAACAGATAAACTGGAGGAATAACTCTTATATTGATTCACTTATTGCTGACTAGTGGTGATCTCTGTAACAGGCGATATACATGGTATACAGGAGGGGGCTTTTCGGGGAAGAAAAGGAAGCGACGTAAACCTTAAAAAATAACTGTCTTTGTTTTTATTTTTTCTCTCGCTTAGAACAGCTATACGGGGAAGCTTTCCTATAGTCTTAAATTTACATCTTTGTCTCAACTTTAGCCGTGTATCATTTCACCGTGGTATACATAAGGCACATTTCACCGACTGTCTGTCCTCTGTGTCGTCTGCTTTTCATTCTCCCATTTTATGTAACCCATGTGCAGTTTTCTCTCGACAGCACCGCTGGCTGTGAACGGCAAACGTCGGCAGACAGCCAACAAAACAACGAAGAAACAGTTGCGCTGCATTTTCAAATAACCACATCCAACGTTTCACTTTTTCATGTGCGAAAGAAGCAATAAATCATTCACATTGAAACCGACGAGAACAATCTAATGATAACATAAGTTGTGCGCTTCTTTCCGTCCGGCAGCAATAGATCCCAGTTTTCCCTGACATCAGCAGTTTACTCAATGGGGTTTCTCTCAAACAATTTAGACTTAAAAGAAGGAAAGAGGAATAGGTTCGCGATGCGGACATAGCGAGACTGCTTGCTTGTGTCGCTCATTTTCCCATTTGCTACAATGTGCTTCAATGTGGCAGGATGATGACGCGGGTCACGGCTGTAAAGCAGACGAGGGCTTGGGACATGCCGAGTCTTTCCCTTCCGGAGAGAGGTGCCAAAGTGCGGCGAAGAACGTTTTCCAACATTCAAGGAGCAATGCACGATTTCCAGTCATTCAACAAACACAGACATACGTTGTTCCTGTCACGCTTGCGTTGTTGGCAGTGTAAATTCAATGAAGACAATCAAACTCTAACAAACTTTTTTTTTTACTCGCATCGTTTGCATGAACTGCAACTCTCGCTCGAGATACCGCGGAACCAATAATGACAATGTTTCAATACAAACTTTTTCTTTTTTTTCATATGTTTGCAAATGATTTGAATGTACTATGTTCAGTGTTCTCTTTTTGCTGCATATGACAAGTGAAATTAGGCTCCTGAACTTCGAGAAATTTGTTGACAAGTTGTGAAGATCTGCCAGTCTATCGAAAATGGGCTCAATAAATGTGAAAACTAAAGCCTCCACGCACTGGTTTCATTAGACAGAAAACATGTGAACCGAGAAACACCGATGGAAAGCTGTGCCCAAGAAAAGGAAAGCTGTGCGAAATATGACTTCATGTGCAGACAGATACCACCAGGCATTCTTTTTGGAACACTATTACTCGGTGACCAGTAATCTGGTTATAAAAAAAAAAGTATTGCACAGGAACAAGAGCCCAGTATTGAATAAAAATCATTATGTGGAACTTTCACAGGGGCCAGATATTCGTACAACATGGTTTCACACAAGCAAGCGTTGTTCTTTACACCACAGAAGAGGAACTAGAGCCGCTCGAAACAAACAAACAAAAAATAACACCAGAAAGTAAACCGACAGTATTTCTTTCTACCAGCACGAAGGGAAGAAAGGAAACAAATCCGACAGCGTTCATCCTTAATGCAAGACGGTGGCATATTTACAGGTACACCGCTGGTTGCAAAAAAACCAGCTTTGCTAAAAAAAGAACTAAAATGATGGCTAAACACATTTGAGCTGCTTTGTCTACCCGCTGCGTGCACTCCTTCCGATCGCACTGATGGGTCGCAAACTATGAAGTTCCTGGGGTGGATAATCGTTGTGAGGTGTGGGGCCGCATTTGATGGATGAAACTCGTGCGGAAAAGAAAAGGGGGCATGCCCCTCCTTCTTCGGTGGAGTGACCCCCCATGCTTTCGACAATGCTCTGGCAGAATGTCGCGGAGGAAAAGATGAAAGGTGTCATAAATATTACCATCATAACAAAGGAAGTAAAAACGACCTGTCAACACAAACGGAAAGTAAAAACGGAAAACCGAAGTATGGGGCGACGGAGGCGGCTATGGCATTCCATGTTTTGCATCGGTAGGAAGGTTAAACAACTAAAAATGAAAAAGCTATCCAATGAACGGCGGGCATCTCTGGTAGTGCCTGCCAAAAAGGTGCCACTTTCACTTCTCGCAAGACTTTCAGCAAAATCAAACACACGTCCGCGCACCAAAAAAAAAAAATGTGCGGCCAACTTCGAAGATGACGGAAAACCTCCCGGGCATCCCCCTTTGTCACAGTCTCACAACCTATCTGGCTTTTTCTTTTTCTCTCTCTCTCTCTTTGTGTGCAGCAATCAATCGCTAACAACAATGAAATCTAACAACAACAACAATAACAAATGATGACGACATGCACAAAAAAAAAAGATTGGTTCGGTGACTATGAAATGGCGCAACATGTTGAAGAAGGAAAAAAAAAAAAACAATTGTATTTGCGTGGATGAAAAGAAAAAGTCCCTAATAAAGAGGGACTAGCGTAGCATCTTTTCCCAAAAAGCGCAAGAATGAAAACAAGAAAAAATGACAGTCAACGGCGAAAAAATAGAAAAAGACCAAAAGCATCTTTCACAGAAACCAGAGGCATGGCCGACGGAAAAGAGGAAAATGTAGACAGCGAACAAGCGGCAACAGGCACTCTACAAAGTCTCTTGCGAACAGATTTTTTTTTTCTCTTCCCTGAGTCCATTTAGCCTCGTGCAGGAAGGAGAAAGTGTACACTTCCCATTCTCTCGTTAGACAACATCAACGCTGGCGCAGCGACGAGCACGCTACGACGTAGTCACTTCGAAGGAAAAGACCCAACAGAAGAAAGGAGACAGCGAAGTGAGGAGTCTGCCCCTAGCAACAAACATACTGCCTGTCCGACTACTGCGGCGTGCTTGATGGCAAAGCGTTGTTTGTTACTGGTGCACTGCTCACTCTCAATCCCATAGCTACCTTGGACGGGCCTGAAAAGAAATGCCCTGCCTCTCTCACCATCTCCCTCTACTTCCCTAAGGTCGTCCTGAAACAAAGTACTCAAGAAAGACAATACACAGGTGAGACAAACGAAGGGAGCCCTTTCACACGCTGTACTTGCAACTTCCAAACACGTGTCTATACAAGTATATATATATATATATATATATATATATAATATGTATCCCGCACTCTTGTCACACCCGCCCACACAGCCCGCCTCTGCGATGCACTCACACGTATATCACATGCGAACGCGTGTGTCGTGTATCTGCATGTGTACGTACATATAATATATATATATATAGATATATTTATATACCCTATGTATATCTACCTCTGGACACGTTTCAATATTTCCCCCTTCGACTCCTCCTCTTTCCCTTTGCTGCGAAAAAGAGGTTGCGGGCGCACTTTAGGCAGCTAAAAGCCAAGCAAAGAAGTTGAGCCGAGTCAGGCTCGAGCCAAAGCCGGGGGGAAATAGACGGGTGGCGAGGGAATTGGCCATCTTCTCTCTCTCTCTCTCTCCTTCTCACTCCTCTTTTCTGCTCCTTTTCCCAAGAGAAAATGTCATCCGCAAAACTCCGCGACAGCGCCGCCTTTCGTCCGTAGGGACAAGGACGGCGCTGCCTCCTCGAGAGGGCACGAAGAGGTGACGACGGAGACGGTGGAAAGAAACGAAAGGCGACAGAAAGAACGGAAGAGGAGAGACGCGCTCTTGTGTTTCAGACGGACGCGGAGCGAACGAGGTTTCGGTCGAGGGGGCCCTTCTTCTTCGGACCGGCAGGAAGCGGCGCGACGGGGGCAGGTGGTGCCACGGTGGCCGTGGCCACAGCCACGGCGGCAGCGGCGGTGGTGGTGGGGGTGAGCGGAGGTGCTGGATGCTATTTCTTCTTGGCGTGGAGCATCTCCATGAGCAGTGTCTGAGAGGGAGCGCTGCCGCTCATGTGCTTGTAGAAGAGGTACTCCTCCCCACGGGTGCTGATCAGCTTCAGACTCGGCAGCATCTGGTACAGCTGGCCAAACTTGTCCTACGGGTGGCGCAGGGCACAGTGAGTGAGCGGGTCAAATTAAGGACGTTTACAACTCCCTGTAATGCCGAATTAGTGCGCAGCTCTTGAGGAGGAGGAGGAGGGGAAGGTATGAAGGGGACGGTATGCCTCTACTCCTCCCCTGTTCCTCACCTCCTCCCCCTCTTCTCTTCGTCCTCCCTCTTTCCTCTTTCTCCTCTTCCTCCCTCCTCCTCCACACAAGACACGAAGAATTTTATGAATAACAGAGTATATAATGGTGGTTTATGTATGATACAAGCTTTTTTGTGAGCTAATACAGCAGGTGTTTGCCAAGATGTGCTGTGTATGATAATTTTTATGTTCGGATTAGGCACTAAGTGCAGACTATGCACTGCCTACGGGGTATGCACCGGGTGCAAAATATCTTAGGAAAATCTTTTTTTGTTTTTCCAGCGAAAATTGGTCCTTGCGGACTATAGACCGGGTGCGGACTATAGTCTGAAAAATACGGTACTTTTTATTTACTCCGTACGGGGCATTACATGTTCGGATAAATAGATCTCGTGAAATATACCAAGATATGAAACTCATAAATACCATGAAGGAGAACTGATTAGAGACATGTAGTGTTGCGCGAATATTCGAATAGAAGTTTTTAATAATACTCTAGTGAATATTTGCTTAGAGTTGAACTGTGTTATGCATATTTTTCAAAGTGATGATCACGGAGGGTTAAGCCCTGTTGAGTGCGCTTCTTACCAAGCATGGATACACTGCGGAGAAGACACACCCGCAGAAGCGAGCTCCACGGGTGTTGCTTCTCCCCAGTGCACCGGCGCTTGGTACGGGGCTGACCCTCCACAATCAACATTTTAAAGAATACAAATATTGCAGTTGCATGCATAGGAGAAAAGCACATTTTGAAAGCAGGATGGTGCACGTGCGCACCTGGTGCATTTAAAACAAAACGAAAATTTTGTCAATGTTGATGCCTGCATTGCAGTAAACTTTTCAAAATTAAGACTGTGGCTATGATGCAAGAGTACATGTTAGGCAGAGGTACCCTGACAACTTGCACTCCTTATTTGATATTCCTTTTCTTTTTTTAACAACCATTTATTTAGGTTTTATTCTACTTTAAATCTGCTGTTTCCTTGCCATCACAATGTAAGCAGTAAGCTTTCCGAGTCCACAGTCCATAAATTGGACAAGTAGAAGCTTCATAACAACCTTCATGAGTTCAGCTGCGTTTTCGTTTAAGCATGGTGCAACAGTATTTATTGAAAGGCTTGGAGAAACTATTCAATCTGAAAATAGTTGGCTAAAACCAATATTTGGTTTGAACTCAAAATCCACTATTTGCACATGAATAGAGATAAGAGAATACCATGCATCCACACAGTTGTCAACCATGATTGCTGCACCTTGACTACCATTTCCTCATTATAGAGTGAACAATTACTTACAGGCTTTATTTAGCTGAGCTAGTTGGTACATATTAGTGATGGGTCAGTTTGAACTTACAGAGTTTCTGTAAAGTCAAGCTGACCTATCACAGACAATCAGTGTTGTCTACCGGTAAGCTATGTGAAGATTGAGATGAAGGGAAACATGCTTTTGCCCTTTAAGATTGTTCATGTTTTATAATAATAAAAAAAGACAAAACATCCGTAAGGTGTAATGAAATTTAACTTGTTCCTGAGCTTTTAATAAGCCAGTCAAAAATGTACATCAAAAGGAGGGACAGAATTCAACAAAGCAATATACAAAAAAAAAAGCAACGACACCCCAGGGTCCTTAGAAGTTGCCATACACATTGAGACACGTGACCCACTACTTAGCAAGGCAGTTCGTAAAATTTGTGAAAGTTGTTTTTGTGACGTGTGTTCATATGCGACACATTATATGTGTGACCTCCACCTTCTGTGGAAGTTTATTTGTGACAGTATGTGTTCCACACAAAAACAAAATCTCTTATTTTTTTTAGGGGGTTGGGTGGGTGGGGGGTGGGAGGAGAGGGGGGGGGGGGGGGTCAATACTTTTTAAAGTTCAAATTCTCTGTTCTGGTTGAAGAAGGCAAAACCCACCGTCATTTGAGGGTAGTTGTTGAGGCAGTACTCCAGGTGGACCTGCTTCGTCTGCTCCTGGGCTTCATGGACGAGCCGAACATTGCCCAGTGTCCGCACTTCTGCTCCACGTACACCGCCACATTGTCGTTGGAGGTCCGAACACCCATCATGAAAAGAAGGAGACATGGCACATGTGCCAGCAGCAGCACTTGAGATCTAGGCTCGGGTGTCTAGCAAATTACTCTTTTGAAATTCCCTGACTTTTCCAGGTTTTCCCTGACAATTTCAGGTTAAATTTCCTGACCACTCAGAGGTGGTTAAATATATAAGACCGTTACAACACAAGGCATTGAGCACAGTGAGGATAATTTTGCATGGGCTTAAAGGGCCTCTGACACGCCAAAAAAAATATTTTTTTTTTCATGCTAAACGTTGCAATGGCATATCAGGACATTACAAAAAAATTGTTTCACTATAGAGTTGCGTAGTTTTTTTATAAAAAATAGAAATACGAGGCCCAATTCAAAGTTCCCGCCGTGCACTGTGACGTAACAGTGTACCGCAAGGTGTCGGGGTGGTCAGAAGGGAGGCATCGCCGGAAGTCACGTGAGTTGTATCCCTCCTCGTGCTTACCGCGAGCGCGTGTAATATTTTTTTTATATTTTTGTTATTCTCCGCACCTCCACGAGCGATCCAAGCAGACAAGGTTTCTTTTATTTGCTTTTCATCGCTTAATGTTGCTGTAAAGGTAGAAGAAGCGGAGTCAGTGAATGGACCTCTTGGCGAATATGTGCTGCCACCTAGACACGCGAATCGGTTCGAGACTAGGTGACTGGAAAACAATGCGCGCCCAAGGCCTCTCCCACCCGTTCCACACCCAAAACGTCAGCTACATACTGTTCACCCATTGAGGCGATGTGACCTAGATACGGCTCCCCCAAGCTCACCTTTGTCCCCATCGTGCGTAATCTTCCGCCCCGAGGTCGACACAACGAAACCGCTCAAAGGCGAGAAATGCAAGATGGCGGATTGTTTGGAACTAGATACTCTCGAACCCAGGCGCATGAAATACTCCGCGCATGTGCACCGCGTATTTCTACAAAAGGTCCATTGACGTGATCAACTACAATGCCTAGAAGGTGCTGTGTGAGGGACTGTCCCGGTATTTCAGCAACTGAAGAAGAGATCAGACTGCATGCATTTCTGAGAGACATACATCGGCCGCATGAGCACCCAGTAAACAAGTTCTACTCATGCTCTAGACAAAATACATACTTTGTGCTCGACGTTTACTTGTACTTGGTACACTCACCAGTTCGTATTCTTTAGACGGCAGGCATCTACAGCCTGGAGAGTATCCGATGATTCAACGACCTCGGTGTCTCAACCTTCAGCAATGCGATCGGGCGTGTCGTATGCTAGCAATCCTAATTTCTGCGAGCGTTCTAAATTTTTTTTTTTTCAAAACTTGATAGCTTGTTTTGCGCCCAGTATAGCCCTGTATTATCGGACTGACGGCATGCACTCGTACACTGGCTTGTACTCGCAACGCTTTCATCATTGACCTCCATCACGTCGATCCACTGAGTCTTCGTCCTCAAATTTTACAGCACGCAAACTAACCAACGGTGCAGGGATAAAGAGCTAGTGGAACTGAAACTTTGTTTTCTACGATCGCTCGTACGAAGAGCAGAATAATAAAAAGAAAAAAAGTCTTAGGTACGGTCGCGGAGAGCACGAGGAGTGAAACTCACGCGACTTCCGGTTAACCCACTTTAGTGACGTAGCTCGATGCCTCCTTTCTGACCGCCCCGACACCTTGCGGTACACTGTTACGTCACAGTGCACGGCGGGAACTTTGAATTGGGCCTCGTATTTTTATTTTTTTATAAAAACACTCCGCAACTCTATAGTGAAACAATTTTTTTGTAATGTCCTGATATGCCATTGCAACGTTTAGCGTGAAAAAAAAAAATTTTTTTGGCGTGTCAGAGGCCCTTTAATCTAACTTGCATATTCTGAAATATTCGGGTTCATCCAGTCAGGATTAAACGAGCGCTTTTTATGCCGCCAACATTGTCAGTGAAGAGGCCACTTCCGGAAACATGATGAAAACACGACGCTCAACCGCACATGTCAATAACCGAATGGCAACATGGCCACGAGATGCACTTTCGGATACTTTCGGCTTAAAGCTTGGATTGGATTGGGGTCTATGGCTTTCCCATTTGTTACTAAATCTAGTAGCTCTAACTGGATCTAGCCTAGTGTCGCACTCTCAGTCCAATCCAATCCAGTCCAATCTTAGTTGTGGACTGGATTTGTCGGCTGTTCCCTTTGCATCGGGTAGCACACTCTACATCGAGTAAGCAGAGCCTGCGCTCCGCTCTAAGCAGATTGTTTTGCCTATATTTCTGCCCCCCTTTTGACAATATCCCTGACAATTCCCTGATTTTTCCCGGTCATTAAAATTTCCCTAATTCCCGGTTTTCCCGGCCGCTAGACACCCTGTACGCTTTTCTCACCCGCAGACTTCTGCCCCTGTGGCACCTCCCAACATGGTCGCTAGAAAGCTACCATACACTCGACGCTGCCACACAACGGTCATTCGTCCGTCCGTGTCACGAGATGTTTGTTTTATGTGCCAGCGGTTCGTGGGTGTTCCCTAAAGCTACACGGTGGCACCTGCACCAGGTATGGTTCTGAAATTAGAGTTGAGCGGTATACAGGCTGTCGGGAGATCGTAACAGTATCGCTTTGCTCCCTTGTGAACTATTTCAGCAAGCAGGTTGACGGAGAGCGCTTCTTGCATTTTTCGTCCGGGCCGAGGCTGGTAACAACTGACAACATTGACTCTATGATTGTATGCTACAAAATGGCCCGTTACTATGAAGCATAGCTCATTTAGGGGCTCTACTTCTGAGAAATGGAAGATCAGAACATACTGATGGTTGCCACCCAAAACATCAAAGCTGACTGCGCTCGTGAGCCAAGAACTGGGACGTCTCAAACATTTCATTCAATTTTATACAAGCCTGTTTTTACGATTTAAATTTTATACGAGCCTGTTTGCTGTTCATGTTTGTTGCTAAGCTCAATTTCTTTAGGCGGCACAAAAAATATTTGGGATACCGTGTGTGCTGAATGACGATCATTGCTGAAACCTAAACATAGCTTCGATGAATCTCAGAATTGAAATGTCTCTCCGAGAGATGCAGCTATCGATAAAAAAAACTACAAAGTGGAAAAATCTTTCTTTTTTTAAAAAATTATAAAAATTATTTATCGGCATATAACATTTTGAATCATTATTGTTCCCATCACCACAATCCCTATTATTATCATCACCAATGTTACTTTCCCTTTTATCTCTAAAATCCTGAATGCATTTCAATCTGCGAAAGCCCCATGATAAAGGTGCTGATAAGCACTTGCCACCGATAAATGCTTGCTAGCTTTCTTGGTGAAAACCACAGTCTGCAGGCTAGGTACATCATATACAGCCACTTGGATGTGAAATTCATGAAGACTATTAATGTCTATAACAAAACAACTACAGCAAGGCACAGTTTTATGTACTTTATGCTAGTGTATAACGATCAAATAATTAATTTCAAAAGCAAGTGGACCTAACAATGAAGTCTGAAGGCTAGTTCACACAATCGTGACTGCTGACGGTATCTTTTGGCAGCCTTGAACAAAGCATACTTGCTGCGCAATAATCTAGAAAACAAATGGCTGTCTAGTCCAAGCCAGAGCTTTTTCAATTGAGAAGAAAATGCATGTATACCATACCCCTTCTCCACTGGGCATTTTCTTCGGAAGTCTTCACTGGTTAGTATTACGGCAAGTAAGCGGCAAAAACAGTAAGTTTCGGGCTCAAGCGTTTCGTAAAGCCATGCCTACTCATATTCGGCAACAATTAATGTGTTGCAGACAAGGCCACACAATAAAGAAATTAAGCCTGTAACGCATCTTAGAATAGGTGCAGAGTTTGATAGTATAAAATACAAGGAATTTCCTATCATCCTTCGCAGGGAAGCTTGAATCGAGCAGGAGATTTTTTGTTTTAAAATGAATGCGGACCTAGGTCAATCTATAAATGACAACCTATACCCAAGCATTCTACAATGTTTTGATCCCCTCATGTTTGGACCACTGAGAACAGTGGCTTAAAGCTATTCTCCAATGTAACAAAACTCCCGATATGTCAGCAGCATAATACAGCAGACAAAATAGCCCTGTTTAGTGGCCCCAACTGCACAATCTTGACATAGTGACCCACATGTGCAGTTGTTTACAACAGGAGCATAGTCGGAGCGACACTGACTCGTAAAGCTTCAGCCCCCCCTCCCAAATTCCTGGCTGCACCATTGGTCTATAGCAGTACCAATATGTTAGCCCCAACAAAGAGCTCATCCCCAGTCTGGAATTAGTAGCCAGATCATCTGGAATGATATTACCGATCTAATTACAAAAGCTATCCACCGACACCAGGAAACCCCACTTAGCAGCATGCAACGCACCAATTCCACGGTCGAGCGAAACGCGTTGGCGGAGAAACCAACTTGTCCGAGTGCCACAAAGGGCTTTGCAACCGTCCCAGCGCAATATTCGGAGCGTGAGTTATCAAATTAGGTTCTTACGAACCAGGGGGATCCTCCAACTGTCCCTGCCCCTACAGAAGTGTTTCCCCATTTTAAGCACTACCTTTGGCAAATCCGAGCCACCCACTGACGCATAACTAGGAGCCAGACTCTCAACAAGATGTCCGTTATTATTTATGCGGTTCACAGGCTGCGATCTTGCACCAACGCCGAACCCAGAAAGGGTTTCTCGGCCATCGATCGAGAGAGATGAGCATTCCTCGAGATAGAAAGTTTCAGAGCCCCTAATCCAGAGCATGTTAAGGCTTGCTCACACACTTGCGAATGCTCACGACCGAATACCTTAAAACCTCTCGTGACCTCTTACGACGAGAGAAAGCACTGGCGCTATCTATTGGGTAGCCGAGAAACACTCGTGTTTTCCGCATATTTCCTACTTTTTTTTTGCGCACCATTCTTTCACTTTGGCTCGAAAAACTTCTGGTAATGTCATAAACGACCATTTCTAATAAATAGTATGTACATTTGATCTCTCAAACACTGCAAAGCCTTTCATCTGGCGAACTGCAGTTCCAGGTCCACCACATGGATGGTGGGCCTCTCATCACAAGATCATAAATTCATGTTGCAAGACAACGATCTTGGCCTCGATTCCAACTGAAAAACATATTGAATCTCGGCTACCTGCAGACACCTCATCTGGGATTGCATGGCCGCAGGCAAAGGGAGCTATCTCTAAACTCCCGCAAGATTTACGACCCCTACAGTACAAAGACTGAGTGATCCCCAGACAAGAATTACAACACGGAAAGCTGATCATCCTTGACTACGCCAGGTCGGCAAACTTGTCACAACAGATATAATATCCCCCCCCCCCCCCCCCAATCCAACCTCCCATCTCCCATCCCTGCCTGATGACTCTAGTCAAGCTATGTTGGTTTTTCTTTCCTCTTAATAAATGTATCGCACTACTACTACATGTAAGATATCACACAAGGTTGTGATGGTCTAGGTCGTAAGCAGTTTGCAACTGTGCGAGCCGGGTGATGTTAGGAGCCGTCTGCGTCAGCGTCGGAGCAAGTTAGGAGCCCTCTGCATCGGCATTGGAGCGTGTTAGGAACCGTATGCATCAGTGGGGGCATCTCTCCGAGTGCATGCAGCAAAGCACCTGGGTTGAGGAGCAGCAGGAACTTGAGGCAGACATAGTCGATAGCGTCGAAGCGCAGCTCCTGCAGCTGCTGTGCCAGGTGGTGGAGCTGGTCGGCGAGCGAGGGCAAGCCCAGCAGGGCCAGGGACACCAGGCTGAACTTCTGGCCGTTGGGCAGCGTCGTGTCGTCTGGCAGCCCATTGTGCAGCCGCTGGTGCAGGTGGTCCAGGATCAGCATGTCACTCCACGACTGCTGGAGCAGCTTCATCTGGTCGTCCACCTGGCAGGACACAACAAGGACAGGTGGTTAGGACCGACGTGAGCTATTTGGCACTGGTGAATCGCTAAAACAAGATCTGCCCTAAGGACAAGCAGTTTGAATCAATTTGAGTTGTAGGCCTCCCAAGGACTGTCTGGCACTGGTGAATTGCTGACCCCTTTAGAATAAAATCTGTCCCCTCAAAGCACAGCAGAAGGCAATAAGGATGGGCGGTCAGAATCGACATGAGCTGTAGGCCCTCTGAAAACTATTTGGCATTGGTGAATCACAAACCCATTAAGAACAAGTCATGCCCCCTCAAAACATAGCAGAAAGCAAGGGTGAGTTGTTAGAATTGCGGTGAGGCTATTGCATGCCTCCCAAAAACTGTTCGGAACTAGTAAGTCGCTGAAACAAAATATGCCCTAAAAGCAGGTGGTATGATTCGATGTGAGCTGTAGGCCTTCCAGAAACTGTTTGGCATGGCTGAATCACTACAATAATGTATGCCCTAGAGATGGCCGATTTGAATCTATGTGAGCTGTATGCCTTTTACAAACATTAACTCTCGGTGTCAAGTTTTGTGTGTGATGTAAGGGATAGCATAGTTTCCGTAGCGCTGGCAAGGCTACTTGCACCAATGTGTGGCTTCTTTTGGCGTCTTCTTTGCACAAGAGCATGCGCGAATGAGACGGAAGGCAAAGCCAAGTGCCCACACAGTGGTGTTGGGATGCAGCACTGTGGAAACTATCCTAGCCTTGACAATGTCGCATAGAAAAGATGATGCCACGGATAGTAGGCTTGGCCATGCCTTGAAATGCACCAAACTGTCAAAGCTGGCAAAATAGCTTGTAGAGTAAGTTCCGGATATCGGCAGCTGACATTTTTCTGCCTTGCATGTCCTGTTAGTCAAGCTCTCCTGTATGAGGTGCAACAACCAGTGAGGAGTGCACTTTCCCAATATTTGCAAATTCATAACCACACCAATTGATAAGCTAATTATTATTAGGAACTAAAAAGAAAAAAAAAATCGTTTTTAGGAACCACGTGCGCGTAATGTCGGCAGTGACTGTCCATATGCAGCTAGGCAAGCTTCACTGTACACTTCAGTGCCCTGCATACGCATAGAAGCAAAGGCTTTGCATAGCTACGCTAGGGGGACTTCACCGCGCAGCAGGCGTGTATTGCGCAAAAAACCAGATTCAAAACGCAGGAGGTGGGACAGCTTGTTGCAAGTGAGTCGGGCACGTGAATGCGGCCAAAGCTTCCCATAGAACCCGCGGGAAGCTCCCCGCGGCACCCGAGGGGAGCCAAACCGTGCGGAACTCGGCAGAACACGGACCAGAATCATTGCGGCATCCCCTCTATTAATTATACTGAAACAAAGATGGCGCTTGCGCAAATGAACACGGCGGGCACCCGGGCCGGCTTTTCATCGCCCGAGCGCACAGTGCGCAAGCGCGTGCGCGGCACAGGCCACCGTCCAATTGCATTGTCTCGGCCGACCAAAAGAGACAGCCGCACAAAGGGCATATGCATGTCCGGCTCCGGTGTGGAAACGACATAAGCAGCGCGTGCAGACAAAAACAAAGGCGGCGTCCCACGTAGTTGCTAGACCACAACGCGCTACGTGTTACGTCACGCCGGCCGTGTTTTAAAGAAAAGAGAAATCCTAGCTTCCATCCAGTGCCACGGACGATGGTGGTTCCTTCCCTCCTGAACACAGCGAAGACTGCGCGCTCAGATTGCCGGAACTTGGGCTCATGCGAGCTCATTTAGTTCGCTATCTATCGCTGCTATCGGCATGCCAGCCTCCCCCGACGACCCGGTCTTGGGAGCGGGGAGCAATTATTCCCCCGTGCAAACCGCGCGCGATCATCAACGGCCGCGCGTCTTAATAAATGTTGTCGTCCCCCCCACCATCCTCTCTGGTTGCAGACCGATCAAATTCTCTTTGTTCGAAAACTGGGGCGTCTGCTTGTCCCGTGCTCTCCCATTGTAGCCGCCTGACCCGGCGTGTCGGTGCGCCAGACTGTGCGACCTTCGAGTCTAAACGCATTAACACCCATGAGAATTTAAAAAATAAAAAAATAATGTGTCCATTTCTTAAAGTGCGGGTTAGAGAAAGTGCATGAATGCAAGGTATAAAGGCTGGTTCACACATTTGCGTCTGACTGTGATTGAATACGGTGTGATCTCTTGTAACTACGCGCCATGCGTCTGTAGACTGGAACACTTTTAACTCACTTATAACTAGACTAAAGGTTTTGCAGTATTTCCGAGATACAGAGCTGTATTTGCAATACAACAAACATTTCCCAAACGAAGACAACACCCAACGGCAAATGCACGAAGCATTTCTGGAGGATCATGGCCTCCGAGATCCCGAGGGATCTCGGATACAAGAGAATGATGTTTCGGTTTCGGAAAGAGCCCACAAGAGGCAGAAGCGGGATCGTCTGGATTGCGGAAATCAGCCACAAGGGGGAAGAGAGCGCGCGCACGTGTAGGCAAATGGCCGTATGCACGAATCATAGAGTTATTATAATGTACGCTAAAGGTTCAACTGGCGCTAGTGTATATGCGGCTTCCGAGCGACCGGTCTACTCTTGCGGTGCTCCTGTGCATTCTTATGGGAAAACGCGCGTGCATTCGTATTTTTATTATGTACCTCTATTAACATTTTAAAAGTGTAATTGCTTTAATTGCAGCAATTTTCTTTATCAGTGAGCGATATTAAACTTCGCAGCATTTCAGGCCCAGACCTCTGTGCCCTAGCAGGTATGTAAAAAGGAGGGGCGATTCGAAGCAAAATAACAATCGGAAGGGATATGAACTGAGTTCAAGGTTCGCCAGCATTCCGATGGTGCTTTTACATTGCTTATATGCCCGTCCTGTCACTATATGAAAATGACCCCGTCGTGCATCTTTACGAGAGGTTAAAATACATTCGAAACGTAAAGAATGAAGTATGTGGGCTGTGAAAGGTGTGTCTTTTTATTATTTCCTATGTCGGGCAACTATAACCGGGCACCTCTTCTCGGGCTTCTCCCTATTTTCAAATATTTCGAGGGTGCGGGTCATGTATTGAACGCAGAGCAAGCATCTTCACACATATTCCCGAGCAGATATAATAGAGCAGTACTTACTTATTGAGAATTGGACTATCTTACGTGGTCTTCAATTAATTTTGATCGTCTGCATGCACAAGGATTTGCTGATCCGGTGTTACTGCGCAGTTCTTGCCGTCTCTCTTGCCACCTCAGTGCAAGTCATGCGTTCGGGCGTAACTAGAGGCCAGGCAGGCATGAATGCAGCCTAAAATACAGGCATCGTGAACGTACGGCGTCGGTATACAGATATTAGGGAGTTTTAGGGAACCGTTTTTGCACTTCCGATACGGTAGGATGGGCCATCCGGTACGAACTGCACATGCGCTACCACAGAAGACTTGCATAGGCACAGTGCGTACCGGACGGCCCATCGTACCGTATCGCATGTGCAAAAACGGTTCCCTAAAACTCCCTATTGATGTTGGTCGGTATGAAGGTATGAAGAAACGCACTGTATGTGCTGGTATCGACACGCGGTGGACACTGGGACACATCAGTGCAAGTATGAAAAATGAAACATCAGTCAACTTATTGTACGATACGCGCTAATTGGATGAGTCACTACAATACTAAGGTACGGCTCATGTCTGCCCTTTCATAGGAAAGAATACTGGGAAAATCACAGGATGGCCACCTCACAATCTCCGTTTATTCTCCCTCACACACAGACTGACCGACGATGCTTCGCTTCAAGAGACCCAGAACCTGGTGCTGAGTAAAAAAAAAAAAAAAAATAAGGAACGGCGAGAATAGTGTCGTCTCTGCAGGTGCCGTTAAACTAACTCGTTTCGCAAAGTGGAACCTAAATACTTTTCAAGGCGCAGTTGGTTTCCCAGTCCCTTGCGAACAACACGACGTCGGTCGCCACAGATACGGACTGTGCGCATATACGTATCGAATCTTGCGCCCGATGTCACGAGAGTCACTCTTGACGCATGAACGCGAAGCGAAGAGAGAATAGGAGAAAGGGGAAGATCGCGGGAGAGAAGTAAATGCGAGGGCAGACGACGGGCGAGAGAAAGTGAAACAAGGAGCAATCATAACGACAAAAGATGTAGGCCGGTGCATGCCCAGATGTGAATGAGCGCGTGGGTGAGTGACAGGGCTCGACGCTCAACAATGGCCACGGCTGGCTCTCACTCCGTGTATGCTTTTTGTCCGGCACTGTTCTTACACGCGCGGCTAAGGCGAGAACGGGCGACACTTTTCCTTTGTTTTCTCTCACCCCGAGAGGAGTCATTTCGAACAAAACTCGGGGTCTAACGAAAGCGCACCCCAACAGCGAGGCCTCAAAAATCGTCGGTACGGCAACGCTGGTGTAAACGAGGCGTGCTAGAACACTTGTAGTTTTTCGCGTTTTATGCCTGATACAATAGACCGATCTCACGAGCCAGTCTCGTTACATCAAGGAATGTAACGAGTCTGTAACGAACGCATCGAGGAAACTCTTTTCTACTGCCGCGTGCCTCTTCCGAACTATAGTTATGGCGGCACCACGCGTGTGCGAATTTTCGTACGAATAGACCGATTTCACGAAGCGTTCAGTTTAGTAAAATCTTTCTATTCGGTACAAAAATAAAAATCAGCGTTTATTTTTCCGTATCAAATCGCCAGTAATCAGTGTTTATTCTACACAGTCACGACTCCAACACATTTTGTTTTAATAAAACAATATTTTTTTATTGTTTCCAGTTTTTTTTAAGTTGAAGTTATCTTCTAAATGGCACCTTTAGGTAGCCGGCCTTAGTATCTTCTTATCAATTCTGACGTTTAGTGATTACCCAGGTATGAAGAATAAAATAATCATAAGCACCGAAACGTCCATCAGAAATTCTATATCTCTATTTTTTTTTTTTTTTTTTTTACCGATTTGTTAAAAAGAATGTTCGGCGTACATTTATGGGTGTTTTTCCGTTGTAAACGCCGACACGTGCGTTTGCCGAGTGCTGTCAGAGGATTTCAGAACTCAAAAAAAAAAAAAAAAAGTACGGCGAAAGCCATTACGAGAACTTCCTAATATGGATGCCCCGGTATATAAGGACACCATTTTTGAGGACAAATAGGGAAAATACATGCATTATTAGGGAATTGTAGTAGACCGTTTTTCTCCTCCGGTACGGTATCCGTGAGCAAAAAGCCGCAGCTGCGCATGCGCGCCGTCAGCCTTATCTGCATAGTTCAAGATCTTTTGGCGGATTACGGAGCGCTATCCGGGTGCTTAGCGGGCTGCGGAAACGGTCTACTACAATTCCCCATTGTCTCGTTATTATGGACAACTCACAGTAGGGAGTTTTCGTAGATCGTTTTCGGCGTCCCGCAACGCTCTCCGGAACCCGCTACGATACCCGGAACTCTAAAGTCAAGGTCATCGGTGCGCAGGCGCAGTAGCGGCTTCGTGGAGGGCTTAGCAGAGGGCGAAACGCGGTCTACAAAAATATATATATTTTTTTTATTATTTTTTTTTTGGGGGGAGGGGGGGAAAGGGGGAAATTGAGGTGTCCATATGAACGAAACATCACAAAAAAAAAAAAGAAACACCTTTTACTCTTCTTTTTCGCAAAGACATGTTTTGATTTGTTTACAAGACTACAAAACGACAATTTTCGTGTCCCGACGACTTTCTCACACTGTTATTTCGGTCACCAGGCGGCAGAAGTTCCCGCTCTAGCCGCTCGCGAAGGAAAAGGAAAACGAGAGAGGATACCACGTGACTGACCCACATAGCCGCCGGACGTGTCACGTGACTCGCAGAAAGAAAGCCAAATAAACAAACGGCGGGGGGCGAGGAAGGGAGCCGCAGAGGAACCGCCACGGGGCGAGATAGAGCTGAAATTGCTCAATCGTATTTTTTCTTCTCAAGTCCCCGCTGCTCTCCCTCGTCCTTTCCACGACATATTTTGGCGTTGCGTGAGAGCGCGTTTCCTTTGTCAGCTAATAATATTACGACGTTACGACACAAAACAAACATCTAACGACGAGTCCATAATTACTAACAAAAGAAAACAAAAACGCACGCGGGCGTCGCTGATCCTTATTACGCCGGTGGCGTTATAGAAGACCTACGTCTACCAAATAATAATAATAAAAAAGGTGCTCTCTTTTTCTTTTAATAGAACCCAGTTAATACTAGAGCCTCTGAATCTGCAACTTTCACGTTGCCATCCTAATGATCGCCGTAGGAAAGCAACACTTAAATTTGGATGTGCGACGCGTAGGTAATTCTAATTTTGTGAAATGCGAGCGATATAAGAACCTCACCTCATACTTCCACATCAGGAAGGCGTAAGCAATCACCTTCGTTTCTCAAGCCGATCGTTCAAGAGCTCGGGAGCGTGATTCTCGCACCGCGGTAACACCATCGCTGAAAGTTGCGAATAATCTATACGTCTAAAGTGCCGAGACTCCATTCGCCGACTGTCTTTGGCGGGCGCCGCCATTTTGTTGCCGCCTGGTCTTCGGGTACGGTGTGAGCAAGCTCAAGCGATATCGCGTTGCTCTGTCGCGGTTTGGTTTTAACATTTTTGGAAGACGGAAAAGCGTTTCGCGCGATTTCAGGCAGCTTCAGATAACGTGGCAGTCATTATTTTCCAAGTAACAAGGTGGCTGAAGTGTGGTTACTATAAGCGCGGATTATTTAATGGCTCCAGTCAATATCGCCGGGGCCTATACCCGCCTCCGGTGGTGTCGATTCACTAGTTATGACTTCGGAAGGGAAAAGTCGCGGGTATTCTTTTGCTAAGTGGTGTTGGAACGGCACCAATTTATTTCCGTACACGGCAACAACAGGCGGTAAACTTTTCTTCTTTCTTTTTTTTTTATGTACAACATTACGAGCGAAAAAAAAAGGGGGGCACGTATAGTAGTGTAAACCCTCACCGCCCATTGCGCGCGACAACCTGGCGAACGCAGGCGTTCACAACCATGAAGTTGCACTTACTGTAATTCGTAATTCAGATAATTTGTACTCGCTGCTCAGCAGAAAACCTCTACTCGACGCTCGATTTATCTCGCCGAAGAGCCCGTTTTCGCGCCAGTTCGTTGTCAGCTTTCCCGGTGGCCCCTAGATCCCGCAGCGTGTTTCGCCGGCTTCGCGAAACGACGCTTATCTGCCGAGTCCCATCTGTTTCTGTCGACTTCTCGCCGGAACGTCAGAACAAGCCGCGACTCGGAAGTTCTGACACTTTGTCTACGCCTGAGGAATCGATACGATGCCCTCGGTGCCAGATTACATAAAAGAACAAACTAAATTATAATGAGATACGTAAGGCAGAACGAAGAGCGCGTGAAAAGAGGCTATGCGAGGAGCAGGTCGCCTGCTCCTAGCGCAGGAGTTGTGGTGACGTCAGAACGACGCCGAGCTCTGATTGGCTGATATAAAAATATTACTGGGTAGACCTCAAGACATCCAGCATTAAGATCTACCCACTATTTCTTTTTTTTTTTTCGATCAGCCAATAAGAGTTTTGCGTCGTTCTGACGTCACCACAACTCCTGGGCAAGCAGACGACTTGCCTTCCGCATACTTGGTTTCACCTTGTGATTGGAGCGCAGAGGACGCTATGAGCCAATCCCAGCCAATCCAGCGCGGAGAACGTATCACGGCTTCCGAGGGTCACGTGACACTCGCACGACATTGAGTTGGCTTCAATGGCTCGTGCCGCCCTCCGCTTTCCATCGCATGGTGAAACGGAGTAGGAGAGTTGTTTATCCGCCGTCTCCGTGAGCGCGCGTGTGAGAAAACCAATCGACCGAAAAAAAAAAAAAAAGATAACGAAAAAAAAAAAAAAAAAAGATCGGCTTATGCGGAGGTTGGTAGGCGCAGCTATATAATACCAAGCCAAATCTACGCGCAAATCGACTTCCTCTTTCCTAGCCTCTACAAATCTGCCACCAACCAAGGAAGAAATATACCGACTGGCTCGAGGCGAACCTCACGCTAAACTAAGCTCGATCAATTACGTCTACGCTCCACGGTCTCGTCTATATTTTTAAACCTAGTTTAAACTTAAACGTCATCGTGATGTCATCGTTCCACGTGACTCAAAACAATCATCGCACGCAACTTCAGGCAGGAACGTTTTTGCTTTGTTTTTACTAAAACGCTTAATTTTACGCGAATTTCGATCGGTTTCAATTTCCAGTGAAATGCTAAGCTTCGAACTTTGCAAACATTACGGAATGCGTTTTTGTTTTGTTTTCATCAACATGACAATTTCTGAAGCACATGTAGAAACGTTACCTTCCTGTGTTTTTCCGACAAACTCGTTGGAGCAGCACCATAAGAGGCAGTGCGATTACTTATCTTCATTCCCAAAACACGAAACTGGCGTGTGCAGATGCCATCCCTCTTCTTACACCGAGTTAAAGCACTCACTCACAATCAACACCCGCTTCGAGAGAGAAAACAACAACAAAAAAACCTGTCGTTTGACAAAACGGACATCGAGCAGGCATGTGCAAGTATTCAAAACGTTCAAATATCGGTGTATTAATTCGGTTCTGCCTTAGAAATATACGGCAAGTAGTACTCGAGAATATCCAATGCGCATTTTCGAACCGTTCTTAAAGGAGCTGTGCAACGATATTCAATTGGAATGTTTTTCACTTTACACGAGCTTACTGGCACTAGTGGGACTCAAGGATACACGCACGCAATGCCACTGGCCAAGAAACTCCTTTGTTGCGGTGTAATTTCAAGGACAAAAGCGATCATTTTCATTCAATCTCTCCCTTGCAAAATTCGATGACGTAACGCGGGGATCGCAGTACACCCGTATGACGATATTTGAATGCGGTTCATAGATTGGACCCGAGCATTGCGTGGGCACTCGATTTAGGCTCGTGATAATTGATAGCTCGAGAAGCATTCGAGTAGTGGCCCGTGTCCAATCGCTGCAACGACGACAATAGCCGAGCCATAACAATGTCTGGAACTCAGCGCGTGTCCTGTGCTTTGCCAACCCCAGCGCGTGGCTATGATCAACATTGGCGGCATATAATCGGCTCCAGATCACGTGGCCGCTTGTTCTGGCTGCGAGTTGAGGGCGTGAACGCTGCTCGTTGTTTTTTAATTTTTTTCTGGGACTTCTAATGCGTCGGGTGAAAAACGAAGGCGTGTTTCATAGGTCATTAACGTCAGGGATCCGTTCTAAGCGGTATTTGCGCAAAGTAAAAAAAAATTGTTGCATAGCCCCTTTAAATGTATGACCAGACTATCTTAGCTCAGGGGATCGGTGGCCGAGTGGCCTAGCGCACACCAGCTCGGAGCGCGTGAAGCGAAAGCTCGCGCTGCAGAACCCGGGGATCCTGGGGCGCTATGTTGCGCTTTTTGGACTCCCAGGAGACTTGGAAGAGGGAAGTGACGTCAACGACTAGAGAAACGCAGATCGGATGTTGACAGAAGAAAACAAAATCAACATCCAATCTGCATTTTCTGCGTTGTTGACGTCACTTCCCTCTCCCTAGTCTCCTGGGAGTCCAAAAAGCGCAACATAGCCCCCCTGGGTCGTGTATCACTACTGCGTGGTGCGCGTTAAAGACCCCAGGCTAGCGGTTGTACTGCACTGGCTAAATTGCTCATCTACAGCGAGTGACTCGTCGCAACTTTGAAATGGCTGACCAACTAGACGCTGTATAAATAGCCACACAACCCCAATTATTATTGTCTTAGCTCGCCTATGTTAGCTCCGTTGAGTGCGCTTTCCATGCGACAAAGATGCACTGTGGGAAATCGGCATTCACGGGGGCTGGGGATTAGGAAGAGGGAAAAGCCGCGTCATGTGCGGTGCCTCGGAACGGGCATCATCACAAATTCACCATAACAATTTGCAAGATCACACTTGTGAGTACCGCTTTTTTCCATTCGATTCCCATATCCGTCATTTGTTGACTGCTTGTACTTAACTTTCGAAATAAGAATGAGGGCACCATTGACAACTCCTGGCCCTCAGATATGGCTGGTTCCTCGGTACCGTACAGATTATCATTTACGAGCTCTCCATTACCACATGCCATCGATCCTTGATATTTGGCTTCTAGATGAGAGCGATGGTTGTATTCACTGTTTTGAAGGCAGGCCTCCGTTCATATTTTGTGTGTGTGTGTGTGTGTGTGGGAGGGGGGGGGGGGGGGGTCGTATTAAAGGGTGGTTTAGTTTTTTGCGTTTTATAAAGGCGTAAGCTCTCTAAGATATAGCTATGCATTTAAAGTTATCCAAATCATATTATATTTCTTCTATTGTAATTTTTTGGCGCTGTTAGAATGCATGGATTCTAGAATGTCAATAATATCTTATTCAAAGCTGCTGTCCGCGTGAAACAACCTTATATCGATTTCGAGTCGCATTCGGATCATTTGCTGATGTGCATAGCAGCCTGAGATTCAACCCTATACGCTTAGAAATTAGGAGAAGGAAAAATAAAAAATGAACGGGCCCTGAACGTGTAAATGAAAAAAAAAAAAAAAAGAAAAGACCGTGTTAAGGATTTAGGCTCCCGGTTTTCACAAACCTGCTGAGGTAAACAGTTAAGCCTTTGTTGCATCTTTCGCCCCAACAAAATCAACGTTGTTCGTGGTGGCTATAAATAGCAAGGTTCGCACTCTCCCACCGCCAGTATAGTATAAATGCCCCGCGCAAGCTTTTTTTTTTTTTTTTTTTTTTTTTTTTGAAAGGGGGGGGGGGGGGGGGGGCATCGGGATATCCTTTCGTCATTTCTCCACCCGTCTTCCAGCAGCCGGCTTCTTCGTAGGCACAATAATTGAGAGGAGAAAGAGAAACAAAAACTCACGCACGACGAGGAAACCTCCCGCGCGCAGGAAAGCTCGGAGGAAACGACGGCCCCCGTTCGCCTCCGCAATTTTTCAGATTCTCAATTTGTTTTTTTCTCCGTTTTTTTTTTTCTTTTTCTTTCTCTCTGCTTCGTCCGAAAGAATCCTATCCTTCCTTCCTGTCTGTCTCCGCTTGTTTTCTTTTCTTTTTTTAGCGCGAGGTGTAATATTTAACGCGTTTGTTTAATAACATAATTGTGAACAACGAACAAAATAAAAAGCTATTCCATATTCGATGGAAAGAAACATATCCTACACAGAAGAACCGTACACACGCCGAATCCGGAACGAGAGACGAGACGCGAATCAGTGTGTCCGATGATTCACACGCACAGAGTCGCGCGCCCCGTCACGCAGCTGGGCTGATGACGAGGCGACCAAGACCCCCTTTCTTGTTCCCTAATTTATTTTATTTTTATACCGAGGAAAGTTTCTTCGCCAATTATTCTTACATCACTGAACTCGAGGGATTGCTCAAATAGGCGACAAAACACAATATATCGGCACTCTAAAAAAAAAAAAAAAAAAAAATTGCGCGTTTTTTGCGCAGCACGCTGTGAGCCAATCAGAAGCGATCCTTCAAAAGCATCCAGGGACCCTAAACTCGTCAAACACAAAGTTGGAAACGAAAGTTCGCGGAGCACGCCGATTGGACGTCGGCGAAAAAAAAAAAACGCGAAGTCATTGCTGTGATAGGCCAATCGGTGCGCTCCGTCAACTTCGACCTTAACTTTGGCTTTGACGAGTTTAGGGCCCTAGCAAGTGGCGCGGTCCGAAAGACAACTTTTGCTCGAAGACCCAATCTGTGCTGGGACAATGAGCATGTAGTTTGGCTCCCTCATTGTAGACTTTTGTGCATTCTTCGTACCGTTATTGGGGGTATCGAAATGATCGACTCAAACTATTGACCCTTCGCGTTTTTGAGCCCAACCGGCACAAAACTGTTCGACAACGAACAGTTTTTTGACTGTTCGTTGTCGAACAGTCAAACTGTCGTTTAACTGTCTGACAACGAACAGTTTAAGAAACGCCGAGAGTGATTCATCGTGTTCTTCGGCGTACCGATCGGCGAATGCTACAATCTTATTCCCTGAAGAGCCATAATAAGATGCTCGGAAATTGACACGCCCTGCGTCTCTTGTCAGCGATAATACGGTACTATTAGAACGCAGCTTTTCTCGGATGCACGACAAAAACTCACACTTCTTTCTTTTTTTGCGTGTCATCTTTGTTTGTCTTCACTTAAAATAAAACATGTATTTTCTCCAACGGAGTAAGTGGCAGAAAAAAAAAAAGTCATCCTAGCGAGAAACTTGACAATGTATCATCTCCCCTCCAGTATTTTAGCGTGTCCGTGACATGAATAAATGGAAGGAAATTTAATTGTACCCGTACGCTGCGGAACCACATTTCCAGCACGGCACGTGGTTAACACTCTCTCCATCTCTCACACCCACACGCTCGTAAAAAAGTATGTAAGGCTACGCGAATAAGTATGGTGATTAATGCACAGCATAAAACCCGTCACGCCAGAGTAGGAAAAAAATATTAAAACGCGGTAAACGAGTTTTTGCACAAAACAAGCCCAAGCAAAATAACTATGATAGGAATCCAACGTTCAAAGGCTGAACCGCATGTAAGCGATTTAGCGATCGACGAGACGAGCGACGTCGACAGTGACGAAAGTCAGCGAAGAGCGACGAAAATTTCTCACTGTCGCTAGTCGCGTCGCTTGTCTCGTCGCTCACCAAATCGCTTGGTGGATATGCACCGATCGAAGAGCGGTCCATGTTCGCGCCTTTGGTACCGCACCAAAGGCGCGAACATGGAGCACTCCAAATCCCCTGAGAGAATTTCACGCAGTTAAACGTTGGATTCCTATCAGAAGCGCTCCAAGATCGCTCTAAATACACCGAGAAAATGCCCCATAAATCGGTGTGCTGACTTTTTTTTTTTTTTTTTTCTGGAACCGGAGGGGTTTGTTAGCAGGTTGTGGGTAGGGGTAGAAAACAAATAAGAATGGATGGATGGATGCCTACAACTGAACCCTTTATATCGTGAGGTGGTTGGCGTAACATCCACCTAATATCCAAAACATTCAGAATCTGGCTTCCCCTTTGCCTTTACCCCAAAATAAACAAGAACAAAAAAGTTAAACCTTTTAATAATAATAACGCAAAAAAAAAAAAAAGAATGAGACTGTCGAGTAGCGCCATCTCGCGGCGGCGACCGAGTCAGGCCGCGCTCAAAACTGACCACAACACCGACCCACCAACTACCGCGGCGGGCCGAGAGCGGAAAAGATTTCATTGTCGGCTCTAACCTCGACCTCAAAAAGCCTTTCCTTTTCCCAACCTTTTCTGCGTGTTCCCTTTACACACGCACAGACAGATGCCCGTTAGCCTCCTCGCCCGAGGTTCCTTTCTCCCAAGAGAAAAAAAGACTCCGCAAAAAGAAATGAGGGAATAAAAAAGGAGGCGAAGAATAAACGCACAAAGCGCCCAGAGAGTGCGCCGCCAGGCGCGTTTAATTCCGGCTCGAACGGGGTGCGCTGGGATCCGGTTTATCCTTGACCGAAATCAGCGTACACAGGTGAGCTCGGAAAACAAAACAAAAAAGTAAAAAGAAATAATAAAGAGCACCGGAGAACCTGTTTCAATCGCGCTCGTCTCGCCCTCCTTTTTCACTCTCGCGCTTCCATGCCTTGTCGGTTTGTTGCCAGTATTGTTGTTGTTCTTGTTGTTAGTTAACCCTTTTCAGACTCCATTTTACATTATTTCGCGCTGGCTTTCGTCACTGTAGCCTGGCCGGAGAGGAGAGAGAGAGAGTGGCGGACCGTTACGCAAGCCCGAAAACGTCGTCGGGCCGTGACTCCGTCACGTATGAAGCATACGGCGAGGTGGTTCGACAAACGGACGACTGTCAAAAAGGAAGCACCAGACGCGGCGAAAACGCAGCTGACGACAAAGCGCGAGTGTGCAAGGCAGGCTGAGGCGACAGTTGCGGAGAAATAACGAGGTCTGTTGTTGACGTCTGGTAAACACAAACCTTGTGTTGGCGACGCCTAGCGATGAAGAGAGGGACTAGGGCATCATCATTACTGACAACTGATGCTGCGAATCATAGGAACCATTAAACCAGCGGTGACACACACAAAAGAGAACACGGTGGTCGCTGCAGAAATGGTGAGAGAAATAACTGCAGACAGTTTTCTCTTTGTATGACTAATGTGACGGGACTGTCATATATGATTTGGCGGTGGGACCACAGCTTTAACTTTTCTTGATGCCCATGGATTATCCGACGGTTTTTGACAACAAACTTAAGTATAGCAAAAAATAAAATAAAAAAAGGCAGAGGTACTTGACGAAACCGCTAGAACAAGACACCGGTATGTTATGTTGACGACAGATCACAGCGGCACAGAATGATATCGATTATTCTGACTATGGTACAGGGACGGTTATTCAGATTGTCTACCGTAGTCAGAATCTCACGCACGACATTCAGCGATAAGTCGGTATCGCCCGCGATATTTGCGGACACGTTTCTACTGGGGACATCCCAGAGAACTGGCGTCAACGACCAGCTTCGCGAGCGCGCACTACCAAACTAATCGAGAGCGATGTATACTGTAGGCAGACCATTCTAATAATGACCTCCTACGCGCTGCGACCATTGCCTTCTGGGCCGTAGAACGGCTTTAGCATATGCAGTACTTCTCTTCTATCGGACATCAGACGCATCACAGCCCAAATGACTCGGCGTCTTTCGCCTAGGCAATAAGCGCTGGAAAGGCGTATACGACGAACAATTCAAGTGGGTGTCATTTTGTCCAAACCCATTTCACTGGTAATGACAACTCGACGACACGACAGAAGACAGACTGACCCCCACAGGTATACTCTCCGTACGACGATCAGTCACATACGACATCACCAGCCTCGCACGATCCGTGTCATTAAAGCGCATGTAGCGGATCACGGCGAATCCCCCGAACCCAGAAGGAAATAGAAAACGACGCTCATTTGAGCGCGCGCCGTGCAACCGCGACACTTATTCGTGCTGTTCGCGGGCGCGTTCTCCGAATGCACCCCGAGAGACGGGCGTGGGAGCAATCGGCCGCCGCCTCCATTCCGGAGCGCCAGGCGACACAGGCCAACTTACGCAAACAGCGCGGCGTGTCATTCGAAGGAGTTATCGCAGCACTCAGCGGCACTGGCAGCAGCGACCCCTCGATCACGGGAGGGCGGGAGGGAGACCTAGATAGAGGGCGGCTTCGACACTTCGGTCTCACCGTAACTTGGCACTGAGCGAACGCCGCGGCCCCATCCAGCCAATCGGAGCACCGGAAGCGAAGCACTTGACAACACTTTTATAAGCAGTTGGAGAAAAAGGGAAAAAGGAACCATCTTTTGTGTGTCCCAGACGTCGATATTCTCCCCTCAGAGATTAGCCCGTCACTCAAAATTCGTACAAAGGCGAATTTTCCTCTCACTTTCGTCGGTGGCTTTGGCAGCACTGCGCGCAACTAGTACGGTCACGTGTCCGCCCTCCAACGCGTCTGATTGGCTCACGGAGACCGTAGCCTTCTTCCGCTTGCCAAGTTACGCTGAGACGGAGCATAGCCCGAGAGTTCCGTTGCATTCCGAACGAGTGAAATTGAATGTTCGCGAGGGAAAAGCAAGAGACTGATTGATGGCCACTTCGCCTTAGGTTCGCGTTCGGAATTCGATATTGTGGACCACGCTATAGCGTGCGTGTCCCCCACCCCAGAGTTTACAGCGTGGTGATAGCCGGAATGAATCAGCTGATTGCGGTATACGTTCAGGTGTATCAAAACGCCTGGCATGGCATGCACGAAAAAGACACAAACACACACACACACACAAAAGAGCTGTGGAAACCGGTGTCGCGTAAGAGACACGGGGAAGTTGGAGTAATTTCCTCCAAATCGATGTTCAAGTTGACGCCGATTACGATGTGTCATAAACACAAAATCGAGTGCAAGTTTAATGTCTAAAAATCGAAGAGTTCTTCCATATCTCGCATAAAATGTCGTTCACGCGTGGTACACCGCGATACGAGTTATATGTGATTTAAAGCTCGAACGTACGTACGGGGACAACGTTCTGTGTTTTTGTTTTTTCTCTGTTACGTTTGGAAACGAAATGACTGGCAGCATATCATTGGTAAACTTTTCGCCTTCCCAAATGCTCTTTTCTACGCATCTTTCCTGCGTGAAATCATTCGCACAATGTTAATAGAGACCATTGCTCGAACAAAATTCGCCGATTTAATCGGAGAATTTCTGCAATGTCAGTGCAGGGTAGCACAAGACCGGGAGTGATTTGGGGCTTTTATCTCCACGCTCGGGCGAATCGTCGCCTAACCGTCGCCTGCATACCGTGTGGCGCAATTTGCGCAAACACAACGTCATCTATTTCTACTTTTTTTTTTCCTTCTCGAATTTAACCAGGACAACATATTGACGAGCATCAAGTAATACCGTTGAAGTCAGTGGTAACCGGACAAAAGCTCACCGGACAAAAGCTCACCGGACAGAAGCTCACCGGACAAAAGCTCACCGGACAAAAGCTAACCAGTTTTTTCACAGACCCGGACAAAAGCTCACCTCATTTTTTTTTTTTTTGCTACCCCGGGTGAAACACGAGCTGGGATAAAATACGGACGCGATGGACATTCCACCATTTTTAAGAGAACTGGCATCCCATCCCATGCAAAGGTGTCGACAGATAAGCCATAACAGGCAGATAAGCAACGATGGGGGACCAAAATTTAAGTCACTGAAAATGAATGGAGCTGATAAGATCAAGCTTGCTTTACTCAGGGTATGCCGGAGCACCCGTGTGCCACACCCAAGAAACTTCGTGAACCGAAGTTTTTGAATCTGAAGAGTGACCAAAGAAGCAAAGTCACCCTTTCTTGACCTCGCATTTTCATTGTGCTTATCTCACGCTAAACGCGCACATAAAGGTTAGGCACAATGTATTTTTAGTGTTTTTCTGTTTTTAGTGTCTTACGCATGCACCGGCATTTTAGTGTCGTACGCATGCACCTAAGTTGTCCGCACACGTTTTAAGACCAACATGAAATTTTCTCCTGGTGAGCTTTTGTCCGGGTCTGTGAAAAAATGGGTGAGCTTTTGTCCGGTGAGCTTCTGTCCGGTGAGCTTTTGTCCGGTGAGCTTTTATCCGAAATTCGAAGTCAGTGCCCCAAAGCAGGGCTTTGGGGCAAAACCTATACCACGCTGGTATAGGTTTTGATGACACGCTCTAAATTAAAAAAAACAAAAACAAAAAAACACGGCGATTGTTTGCACGCGTTTTGTACACGGCCACAGGACAAGAGAACCTAACAGGAATGGTCAGGGTGTTTCAAAGTTACTGCTGCAGCTAGCAAAATTGAGTTCAGTCTACGCGCGGATCATGAAATTAATTTTGGGCTAGGATAAATGTTTTAAATTGGGATTTTACTATTCGCATATCGTTTGATGGGCCGACAGGTAACTAGTACACGAGGGCAGAGAGACAAAAGCAGCTTTTCGGTACGGAAAAAAAAATATAGACGACTATTTTTTTTTTTTTTTTCTCCTTCGAAAAGCTCTTAGCCTTTTCACTGCGATGCATCCGCAGTGCCCGCCGGCTGACCGTTGACACGCTTGTCAACGGTCAGCCGAACCCAGCTTCCGGATTGGACGCACAGCACTGCGTCACTCGGACGTATACGCTCGTCAACAGTCGATCTTTTTTCGCTTTCTAGTTCAGAAGGAAAGCTAAGGAGGAACAAGTTGAAAAATAATTTTATGGTTCCTTTAACATTGTCAGAATTATTACACGAGCACACGATGCGTAAAATGTATGCAGATCGGATGTGTTCCAGGTTGCCCGATAGGTGGCGCAAGTGCATTCTCTCGCTGTGAGCAGCTGAAACGCAGTCCATCCCACTCAAACGCCAATCTGTGAACCAACTTTGACTCTTCTCTCGTGTTTCAAAACTTCAACCTGCACAAAACAAAATCGGAAGGATTGGGTGAAGGATGAAACGATTCGCCTAATCTTCCCTCTCTCCCTTTCCCCCATCTACGCGCTGCGCCCTCTCAACGTTTGTACGTCCGCGAGTGTGTGTCCATGGCTGCAGTTGCCTGTTTCCTCGTGCCCGGCGGCATATCGGGTAAGTGGAGTAAATAAGGAACCCAGGACAAGTAACGAGATCGTAACTCGTCGCTTCATCGTCGTAGTACACGGCGGGCAATCTTTCGCCGCTTACCTTGCGCGGAAGACTTCCCGCTTTTGTGCATGTGCACTACGAACGGACGAGATTACATTATGCTCGTGATGTCGCGATCAACAACGCGTCATATATGGTTCAGCCTTGGAGGACTTCTGGCTAAGCCCGGTGACAGTAATCATTTCTCACTCGAAAATAAAACGCCCGTGCGTCGTCTGCTTTCCCGCAGAGCATTCGGAGAAGAGCCAACCACTACGGTCTACAAAGTTTCTTTGTTTTCCTTTTGTTTTTTCCCCAACTCGGAATAAACGTTTTGACCTAACAATGGAGTCTTCGACGTGACACTGCACTTTATTAAATCCAGCGCGTCTCCCTCACAAAGAACTTGGAACAGCCAATCGCCGCGTCTACGGAGTGTGGTTTTCTTTTTTTTTAGGTCTAAACACATTTACAGTCTCGTCATTGGCAGAGCTCGCGTCGTAGAACGCGATGATTGGCTCTCAGAGTGTTTAACAAGGAAAAAATACACCGCAGAAACATTTTTTTTTTTTTTTTTTTACAGCTGCGTGCACCGACATTAAAGTTGTAGTCGAAACCGCTTATAACGAAGTCAACAGAATCGAAAATCAGTTCACACGGAAAGAATAAAAACACAGAAAATATACGAGGGACGGACACACACAGTTCTTTCAACGAGCAACTACATTTAAATGATGCCCATTACACTATGAAGAACCATTTTGGTCACAGAGAAAATTAAATGAAGACGAAAATACTAGAAGATACTAGAAAAAGATAAAAATAAAGATATAAAGATAGCTGAATTAAGGAAGAGAAAGAAGAAAACTGGAGGAGACTTTTTCTATGACAACTCTGGCGCGAGGAATTCCATCTCTGGTGTCGATAACGATGACGAGGGCTCGGAAACATTGTCTGTGGCAGTCTTGATCTTAAATGCTTCAATTATTTCTCGCCCATACTTGTCCTTGTGTGAGCCTAGCACGGAACAGTTTTCATAGCTGGGGGGTGCAATCTTGGCAGGTGCGAGCATGATCAACAATTGGATCGTAGGAGTCGGATGACGCCTTGTTCACTTAGAAAAAGCCGATGTATTGGCTGCCACAACTGAGCGGAATAGAATAATTTGACTTTTCTTGGCATTTAACGTATTTGTTGGAGTGCTTGATGGTGCATTATGGTGGACGACTTTCGTTATTTACCCTTTGGCACACTTGTTTTGGCTTCATCCTACATGTGAAAACCATCTTCGTGTCGAACCTGGCAGCGAAACTCTTCAGGCGATGGGCAGTATTATGCACGTATGGAATGCAAGCCGGGCGTGTGTGGCTGTGTCCTTTGTTGCGAGATGAACGACGGTTGGGGTCTGTAATGAGATGCTGAAGGGTAGTACGAAGGAGGTCTGCTGGATACCCGGCTTGGAGAAGGCGGCCATGCTGACGTTGGACGCTTGCTGATGAGAGGTGGGGGACAGGATTTTGAACGAGAAGAGGCAAACAGGGTTCGAATAATTCCAAGCTTTAACGACTTAGAGTGATTGCTGCAGAAAGGGACTTCCATCTACCGCATCATGCTGCAGAAAAGGACTTCCATCTACTGCATCACGCAAATATCTCGAAAGAAGATCTCCCAAGAGATTAGGCTCATGGAGAATCTGCTCCCCGGGCTCATGACTCATTTCTTTGGTTCTCGGTATGGGTCCCATCCTTCGTTCATCTTTCTTCAAACCTCAGCTACCAGAATGCTAGAATCTGCATGGAACCCCATCGTTACATCAATGAATGCATCTTGCCGCAAGGCCAGCAAAGCCGTGTTTGACCTTCCAGTCATTCTTTGTGACCAACAACTTTCCCCTGGTACATTGGAAGTGCTTTCATATGGTCCCAAGTTTTCTCCAGATCTTCCCCCCTCAAAAGTTGACCAACTGACTTCGGTACATCAAGCCTCCTCGCATATTCCAGAACAGGGAAAATCAGTTTTTGAACATGGCAATCCGCTCTATCCGCTACCACCCCCCTCCGAAATCAGGCAAGTTCCCGATTCGAAAAGCAGTTGAAGAGCTGCGCCGGGGGAAACTCAAATTGCTTGAGTCAGACAAGAGCGGTGTTTTCGTGGTCATGGATCAAGGAACCTATGGAGAGGTCACGAAGGCTTTGGAAAAGAACTTTGATCAACTAAAGAAGAGGCCATCAGGATCTCTGCGCGCAGAAGCAAAAAGACTGTGCACCTTGATGAATCTGCCCACTCTCACGAAAACGCTCGGATCGCCTGCAAAACAATATTTTCCGCATTTTTTTTTTTTTTACAGCTAAGACATATAAGGAAGGCGTGCCGCTCAGGAGCATTGCATCTGAAACAGGTTGCTGGCAGAAACCTTTGGCCTTATTCCTACAAAAACATCTCTCCACGGTAACTCTCCTTCAGCCCTTTAGGATTTCAAACTCCGCAGATCTTTCTCGCACCTTACCTCCCTACACTCCACCACCCAGCCACTCTCCATGTTTTCCTAAGATATAGAAGAACTTTACTACAGTCTAGACCCCCGAATTTTCTTGAATTCTGTGTCTGATGCAATCCATGAACACGGTATCTCTAAGTTTCAAAATACCTCAGGGATCTTTGTCAAGAACTTCACAGATCTCCTTGCCTTATACCTTCAGTCAACTCTTGCTGAATACAACGGCAAAATATTAAGACAAAAGAAGGGTGTTTGTATAGGCTCCTGCCTAGTCCCAATACTCAGTGAAGTTATAACCGACTTCGTTATAACCGGTCTCGACATAGTCCCATCATCCCCAGGTTTGTTTAAGCAACTCCTCTGGTCTGGGCGCTTATTTGAACGAGCTGTGTTTTCTCCGCGGCATCTCGAATGAGTTTTGTGTGCTAGTGACCTAAGCTTGAAATGTATAGCGTAGTTCAAACGGGAGATGTCTCACTAAAAAGAAACCGGAGAGCGGCTTAGTTTATGGGACGCAAGTAGACACCAGAAGAAGGAACACGACAGCGCAAGAAACAAACGCGGACGGCACCTGTGCCAGTCTGTCCAAAGAAGTATCTCTCGTTTGTATCCGAGCACAGGAAATGCGAACTTTCAAAGTTCGAAATTTGAACACTTTACAGTCGAACCTCTGAGACGTTTGTCCCAACCACGTATTGGTGTCGTTTCCTATGACTTGCCGGTTAAGATGATAAGCAAGCGTCAAAGCGCACGGGCATCCTCGTAACAACGCGGCGAAAAAAAAAACAACAAAAAAGCTAGCCGGTTTTTATGTGACGATAGGCTTTAGAGAGGCGCCCTTCACCGTCGTCCTCGGGGGGCTTCGACCGACGTGAGGGGATTAAAGGTCGCCATACCCGAACAGAAGAACAAATGTCGAAAATAAGCAGATTTGAGCACGACAGAAATATGAAACCCTTCAGCGGGCGTCAGGGTGATTGGTCTTTGAGGGTCATTACTTCCCTTCGAAGCACCCTCTCCAGGCAAGCTGCCTTCGAGCTATCATTACCACTTCTCAGTGGGAAAGGCTAAGGATAACCAACTTTGAGAACCTTCTGTTGCCTTCCCAAGAAGTAATTCAGACAGGCAAAAAGAGAGGAGCTAGCGTTACTGTGAACAATCTTAACGTTATTGGCTTCACTCCGATCTCTTCAGGTCCAAGGTAGGGAGATAGAAAAAATGTTTGGCTTGACGAAGGTGGTCAAGCCTACACCCTATGGCCACACTAGATGGCAACAGGCAATTGAATTTGATTCCCGGGATTTGTGATTAGAGTTTGTTTCTATAAGGTGTCTGAGCCGATCAAGTCTTGGTCGCCCGTTTCGACCTTGTCGGATACATCACATGCCGTGCGGCAAAAGTGGTAAGCCTTTTTATATTGCCCTTACTTATGTAGTGCTTGTTTTTGTGGTTATATGTTAAACCAACCGAGTCAGGCTAAAAGTGTTCTCGGGACATAATTTGATAAAATATTCGAACTTAATTCGTAGGCCTTATTCTACCACGCATTCTGGTGTAGAGCTTTTTGGCATACGTTTCGTCATATAATAGCCGACACAAAAATTTCCTGTGACAATCTCGAAGTCTGAAATTTATTATAAGGATCCGAAAGAGATGTTGTGTAATTGAACTGGACGCCGATGATCAGAGGTTCTGTCGCACATGAGTAGGGTTCCGTTCTTTAGGTAAATACTGAAAAACCTAAAAATTAAACTTCAAACTGGTCTCATCTAAATCAACGGAAAAACCCCGAATTGAAGCTGCTCTTAAACAGTTGAAAACCAAAATTCACGGGAATAAAACCTGTTTTATAGCTTTATTTTGCTTTGAACGGGAACACCGCCCACAATGAACTGTCCGCGAGACTGCTTCTTCCTTCAGACTTTTTATCGCCTTTCTTCCTCTTATCGGCACGGGATTCACGCGCATGCTCCATTGGAGGTAAGGGCATCCTATGCCCTTTCTTCAACATAAGCGCTGATAAACTCCGATTTTTTCGAGAGTCAGCCTGGTCAACCTCCAGAGCGGCGTCTACCTAGCTAGAGCTTTCATTGCTTCGAGCGCGTCTCCACGCTTTGGTGCTGCCTAGCTCATAACTTTGGTAGAGTTTCGTGTTTTCGGGGTTTGTTTCTCGTAGAATTCGTGGATGCTATTTCGGGGTTTACTTTTTACCCGCAAATTCGGTGCTCTTTGGTGACAACTTATGGTGTTGGATGAAAAAACGGGGTTTATCGGAGATTATGTTGAAGAAAATGGGGCATGTGGTTCCCCAACCTCCGCGGAACATTCGCGTGCCCCGAATCTCCGTAGCAACAAGAAAAAGAAACGAGATGTGGGGATCCAGAGCAAAAACCAGCATAGCGGAGTGTTTTGTACCAAAACAGTGTCTTGTGCCAAAATAAAACTGTAGATGAAGATTTTCTTCCCAAGGACAGATTTCGATAAAACCGACTTGGGGGTTAATTTTAGTGGTTTATCGGGATTTACCGAAAAACTTAAACCATAGTCTTAGGTCGTGCGAAGTGGGCACATAAATAAAACAAGATTCCGTTATCCCCCGCTTCGAAGCGGGAGATATCGCAATCATGTCTTGAATTGCGACACTTCGTGTCGCTGAGGAGGAAAGACCTCTCTCTACTATTTATACGCTGCGTTTAAACAAAGATCCAACACGCAATGAGGTGTGCAGCGAGTGTTCCCTCTGTTTCCCCCTCCCTTTTTTTTTATTTTGAATTCCTTTGGATTTGCCCCTACGTTGTAGTCACACACGCAAACAAATACCACAACAAAAAAAAAAAATCCCCACGCGCGCGCGCGCGCCTTTTTATTTGTGACGTTAAACACTGTGAAATTTAGATGCCTTGTAAGCGACATTTCTATAATATTTAGTAACGGCATTCGTAACACATGTTTTTTTTTTTTTTTTTTTCACGCCATTGTGAACGCACTACGGCCCTTGTTTTTGAAATACCGAAAATCGGAGTCCGGAGTGATGTCGCCTCCTGGCGTTTTTTTTTTATCCTCCCTCGGTAATGATGGCAGCGCCGCGCACATGTAGCACTGAGGATGATCGGTGAGTCGGAAAATCGGACGAAGTTATCTTTTTTTTTTTTTTTTTTTGGAGGGGGGGGGGGGGGGGGGCGGGAGGGCCGGACAACCTCGACTTCGAAAAGTAAATCGCCAAGCGGCCATAACTGGGTCTGGTGTCTGTGTACCGTAGTTTCGGTTGTGACTCCGCCGGGGCAGCCTTTCACGCAAAACCGGCGCGACGTGGCCCCTCACGTCGCTCCCAAGCGTTCACTGCGTGTTCTCTTCTACCTCACACCGTTTCAAGGAATTTGAGGTCGCTGAAAGAGCCCTAAAAGAACTTCAAACTCGAAAGTGAAGCGTCGTCTGCTCACGGCGATAGGCGGCATACGGAGGAGAGCGGTTGGTCGCGAGACGCGAGTGAACACGACACTTCGGGTCAGGGACGGAGGCGTGAGGGAAACTCGAGTTGCAGGACGGCTCAATCTTTGACGTCACTGCACTCGCTCGGATGGCACGGGAGCTTAAAACTCGGCTTTTGGAAATTGTTTTTACTTCACAAATACTGAGTTCCCAAGTTTCGAATTTTGAGGGTAATGTCCAGGCATCGTTTTGAAACGTTTCAGATAATAAAAAAATAAAAAATATTTTGACCTGTCACTGCCTCTTAAATTTAGCCTGCAAATCGAAGTACGTTCCTGTTTGATCACGAAACGGCGATACCGAATGCCGCAAAATTCATCTATCCGAGTCTCGTTAAAAAAAAGAAGAAAAATAAGAAAAAAAAAAAAGGCTTTCAGGCAAAATTGTTTGAATGACTCCCAACTTGTTTTTTTTTTTCTTCCTTTGACAGTCTTGATGATATTACTAAAACTGTTTAATCAAATGGGACAACGTGCGCTAAATGCTACAGTTGTCGAAAGTGTTGGCAAATAAAACGCAATTTTTCGTTTGCGAGCACGCCGGGACACGTAAGAAAGCTTCCGAATTTTAGCTTAATGTTTATGTAACCCCCGTCTTTTTTGCTTCTTCGCTTTTTTTTTTTTTTTTCGTAACAGATTTTTACGGTTTATTCCAGCCTTAGGTCATCCTTTACCGCAAAATGATATCAACAAGACAACACAAGCGCACGAAAAATAAAGGGGGCGGGGACAAACGGTTTATTTAGAAAAGAGGCGAAAAGTGAAAGTGAACCACTGAAAGAGAGAGAGAAAGAGAGAGTGGTGACCGGACGCCTAGCGCCACCTGTCGTGGAAGCGCGTAAGCTCCGCCACTCCTTCCCGCTCCACATCTGTCGTCTGCTTTTCAATGCCGCGTTTCGGGGAGGAGACACGTGCGGAAGCGACGCAATCGAGGAAAAGGGAAAACGCGGAACGAAACCAGGAAGGAAGTAGGTCGGGAAGCAAAGCGGGACGGCGGCACGGTTGCCCTTGACGCCAGTCTTCTTCCTGCTCCGAAATGGAGGTAGGGAGACGGGGAGGAGGCGGGAGCGCTTCCGCCGCTGTTAAAATAGCAGACGGATGGCAGTCTTTCTTGCAAGGCTAGACTTCTCTTTCACCTTGCGTTTCGGAGACCTTCGCGAAAATCCCAAGAAGGCCGCGGGCCAAGCGCGCAACAAATTATGGGCTTGCTCCCGTATCATCTACCACGTAACTAACAGCAGGTTCTTACAGCCATTTCCCGGCATTCCTTTGGGCGCCGCGGATGTCGCTGAATGCTTCGTAAGAGGCCTATTAGTCGCCCACGAGCGTGGTCACGTCTTTATTTCTAACTATGCCGGCGACAAACAGTCAGACCCTCCCGTTTCTTACATTATCGCTGAACACAGGGACAGCCTCCAAAGTGCAGACATTTGGGGGGGGGGGGGGGGGGGGGATATATAGTATGTTACAGGATAAGAATAGCTAGAGAATTTCTTTCTACAAACCTCTCAACTTTTCTCACTTTAGTAGAGAGAACGCTGTAAAGAAGGCGAAGGAAGAGGTGGAAACCACGAATCATGACGAGCATTGAGCCTTTTGAGGGAGTCATCGCTATGCAATAGGCTCTTCTTGGTCGCGCGGTGTTAACGACATGATCGGAGCCGGCCCATAGACATTCCAGCATTATTTCACATTTCATTTGCTTTATTTACTTTCACGGGCCCGAAGGCAGTACAGAGAGGGGTAGGTTAGTTAACAAGGCTAATCTAGTGTTAACAACGCTAACGCTAAAACAAGGCAAACATATATTAATAAACAAGACAAGAAATATGTCAATACAAAAATAAACAAAGTAAAAAAAAAAGATGTGTTTTGTACGAAGCGGCGGCCTTTACGTGATAATCCGCTGCACTGCACATGCGCAGAAGACTGCATTGTGGCTACGCGTGCCCAATGAGCCGAATGTCTGTTGTTTAAACGTTCATGAAGAAACACAGTACGATACACAAGGACACAGAGAAAATGTGTCCTTGTGTTTCGCGCTGTTTTTCATCATGAACGCTTACCAACAAGCCCAACTGTCCATTCTTGTGTGCAATTTTACAATTAGAGCCGTCAGTTATGGATGTCTAGGGAAGAAAAAAGGCCTGGAAAATAAAGGTGCTACAAACAATTGGGGGATGCCTACTTTCAGTTGGTGATCTATGCGCGATGATATGTAAGATGGTTCACAAAATAACGTTCTACAAAGTGTCGGTTTATAGTGATAACTCTCGCGAAACATAAACGATATATTCTTCCGAGAGAAGAGAGACAAGGCAATGATAGAGATGCTTTCATAGTTCTCATAGAGGTGCATGACGTTGGCAGTGAGAATCAAGGCAACCGATCAAACTGACGCGGACCGGACGGACGGACAAACGGAGCGATCCTCTCTGCATCGCTCCGTTTTAAGCTCCAACAACGGACATTCGGCCCATTCGGCAAGCGCAGCCACATTGCAGTCTCCTGCGCAAGTGCGGCGTAGCGGATTATCACGCAAAGGCCGCCGCTTCGTTGCAAACAGCGAGGTCAGTTTACGTTCTCAACCCCGTTACTCCCTGAAACCTAGCTTATTCATACAAAATACAATTCTGGTCGTTATTCAACATACTAAAACCAGAGACGGAGGCAAAAAAAAAAAAAAAAAAGGGGGGGGGGGGGGGGGGGGGCGACTAAGCACAGCGTCTGCTAACTCTAACCCTAACTGATTTGTTTTTGTTTTGTTTTTAATAAAGAGAGCGTAACGAACGCAGTGCTGATCACTAACGAGGCACAACACTCGATCGCTTCAAACACGTGAGCGGAGCGAAACGGGTCGATACGGAACAAGAAACCGACCAGCGAAGCCTCTACTACTGCTACCTGAAAAAACGGCTCTGTTTGGCCGTTTTCTTGGTTCCGAGCAGCACCGACTGGTCCTTTCCCAACCTCTCCCTTCCCTCCTCCGTTATTTTTCCTCCTTTCTTTTATACAGGGAGAGGGAGAAGGGAGCGTGGCAGTGGTCGGGAACTGGGTCGGGCTCGAGCGCAGAGCAGGCACACTCGAGCGAAAGCGGGTCACCACCTGCGAACCGAACTCGGGGTGGGGTACAGGGGCCGCTCGGGGGGCTCCGCAAAAGGAAAAAAAAAGACTGAAGGACACGCGAGAAAAAAAAAAAATAATGTAGAAAGCACGATATATAATATATAAGAGTGGAAACGAGCTGGTGGTGGTCCATCATCCCAATGAACAGAATCCCGAAAATGTAGACTGACGGATGGCTGGGTGCATGTTTGGGACAACACGACAATTTCGTGTTGTATTTGTGGCTTCATTCCAACACCTGTCCCAAACGTCATTCCAACACCTGGATGGTGTTTCCGATAGTCTCTCGGACCAGGCTTGTATGTACATTTCGGGGACTGCGCACGAAGGATGACAAGGTCACATTTTACCGAAAGGGCACGATTCCTGCCGCGTCAACAAGGTGCAGAAGGAATTGAAAATGACACGTATCAGTTTTCGGAAGGTGTTTTCTGAATTTACTTTTTTTTTTTCTTTTTTATCCTAAATATCGCATTTGCAACTGTTTACTCGCGTTATATTTGAGCCTAAAAAATTTGGCTTTCACCAAAGTTTATGTTGATAATTCTTTTTTTTTTCTTTTTTGCTTCAAAATAACTAATAAATCAACACAAAACACTGATTTCTTTTCGTTTCTTATAATGAACAATATCTAGAGAGTATATAAAAAATATAATTCCACCTACTAAAAAAAAAAAAAAAAAACTTTTTTGATGTTGTAAGAAGAGATTCAAATGGTACCGCATAAACTCGAAACAGGAAGAGTGCTATTCTCGCACAGTGGCTAGTTGGGCTAGTTAGTGTAGCATTATAAAAGTGTAAAAAAACAACGCGAAAAACTACACGGACAGAGAAGGAGTACACACACAGAGCGCTGACTTTCAACTGTTTATTTTGAAAAAAGAAGCCCATCGGCGTGGCCACATACTATCAAATACGTCACATCACATAACCTGACCATTACGTCGAAAACTGCTGATAAACGCAAGTTCGCAGTCATATATAAACTTATCGTGGGGGCACTGACATACGTATCTTTGTTCATCGAAATAAAAAAGGCGTCCGTAATCTGTCTAGTCATCTGCTGACGATGCTTTCCAAGAATCTTGGTCTCGGTTAAAACAGGAATACACCCACACCTATCGCAGTACACCGCCAAGTTTCCTGACGGTGAAGCCCTCATCGAGCACGCAAGTTCCCGCAATGTGTCGTTAATACAACGGCCTGTTTGGCCGATGTATATCTTCGTACACCTCAGCGGGATGCAATAAGCACCCCCTCCCACGCAAGGAACAAACTTATTTTTACGCTGCTTAACACATCCAGGGATAGGTGTCTGGCCACTGATCACCCTCGCACATAAACGTCCCAGCTTACAGGGAGCTGAAAAAAAAAACACAAAAATGCCATGCCGTTGCGCCACTTTTTTTAACCAGTGCGCAACCTCGTGGATGCAGGGCACAAGAGGTTTCTGCGTATTCTTCCTACCTATGCCACCCTCCGGATTACGCATTCTCTTCAGTGTGCTCTCGGCTACACCTACCAGGAGGCTGCTAGGGTACCCACCCTCCAAACAATTTGTTAGCCTGCCCGCAAAAACTCCTGATCATTTAGTGCGGAGACGGCCTCGTGAGAGACCCCCCCCCAAAGACTACTGGTTATAATCCCCCTTTTTATCACTTTTGAGTGGTTCGAATCAACACCCTTCTTCGACCTAGGTGAGTAGCTCCAGCACATGTGAGACTCAGAAAAAGATACCTCAATGTTTAAGAACTGCAACACACCTTCAACCGGGTCCTCCCTGGTGAACTTCAGCCAGTTAGAATGCCCTTTGAACACACTCAACATGTCGGGTAACACAACCTCCCTGTACTGGGTAAACCCAATCCAAAACAAAATTAAAAAAAAAAAAAAAAATCATCAACGGATCCGAATATCCATATCACGTCACTACCGAGGTCCTCCGCAATTCTCCTATCACACCTGGCCAGAAAAATGTCACTCAATACGGGTGCGACACTGGAACCAATACACATTCCTTGCTTCCGTAAAAACCGTGATCCCTTGTACTCCACCAACGAAACAGAGCAATTCTAAAAATTGTTCAAAGTTAACCCCACAAGCATTGCGAAAAGAAATCTCCCCACTTGCTTCGATGCACTTTTTTACAGCTACCAAAAGTTCCTGGTGGGGACAAAAGACACCGCATCACACATCTGAGGGCTTTCCTCTCTCGTGAATTTGACCACTGACAGCGAGTTGTCAACCCTAAACGGGTCTCGCGGGCAGAGTGAAGTCAAGTTTCTCCCGAGGAAATCCGCCACGTGTGCCTGCCATGAAACCCTTTGTGAAACAATGGCCCTGAACGGCATGGACTCCTTGTGTGACTTCAGCGTGAAGAAGACATCAAGGTGAATGCCTTTTTCCTTCGCAACAGCCGACCTCAGTCTATCCAGGCCCAAGTCCTCACGAAGTTTTAATGTCCTCTGTTTGACCTTACACAAGGACACCTTCTCGACCACTCTGAAGTTCTTACTGATCACCTCTCCAGCCTTCACAGAAAACTACGTTTGGCATCTGACTGGGAACCCAAGGGCCCCCCGTTAAAGATTCGACCTCTTCCAAAGCGCACCTTTCTCTCTTTTCCTCTCCTGTCTTCCCCGCCACGTTTAACCAGAGCGACCAAGTCCTGGGGAAGCACCGCCTTAAAATAAACCGCTCTGTGTGTGTACACCTTCTCTGTCCGTGTCGTTTGTCGTGCTGTTTCTTTTACCCCTTTACAGTGCTATTCTCAATCACATACTTGGATTTAGCTATTGACGTGGCCCACAAGTACACGGCGACGTTGACCCGTTGACCTGGACAGACGTGGACGATACTGTAGCGCCCTTCCTTTTTTTTTTTTTTTCTTTAATCGACCAAGGTCGCAAAAATGACTGGAGTGGCTTTCTTGCTTTGATCTAGAATATCGCTAGATTTTCGGATAAATCTCAAGTAACAAATTCAAATAATTTTTTTTTTCTTCAAAAATGTAGAGAAAAAAAGCAACTTAGTAGTTGCTTGACAAAGCCTCTGCCTCCCCCGACAGCAGATCAGAAAAATAAGAAAACACAGTTCAACAGAATCACAGACATAAAAGTTTAAGAAAACAAATTAACATAAAATAATAAACATACCTTCAGTTAGCATTCCAGTATTTCCATCACTGACACATTAATAGCGAGCGCATAATTGCAGATGTAAAATATAATGAACAATTTAACATACAATAATAGTAACATGCACTCAGTTTGCATTCGAGTATTTAAACACTGACGGATACCTAAATAAACACCGTGCGTCTAAACGATTTAAAAGACAATGGTGTGTATACCTTAGCATTTGAATTCCGAAGTTTGTTCTGGAGTGCGGCACTGTCCATTTTTCTACACAGCGGGTTTCATGAATCGTTTTTCTTCGCTCAAGGTTGGCCATTATTAAATAAGTACTTTAATTGTTTTGAAAAGAGTTTTTGTAAGAAAGAGCAAGTTTGTAGTCGCAATGACTCTGATTTTGTACTATATTAAATTTATTAAAAACTTTACCGTAAGTTTTGTTTTTCGTTTATAACCAAAAACTTGTTAGAACCTTCGTAATTTGGACATCTGCGGCGCGCGAACAAAAAGTTATAAAATTATTAACTTGATAGTTCACATACCACTGCCGTCCCTCAAACTAAATGTACAAACGTCCAGAACAGCCCTCGTTTAACGCGTAATTATATCGCGAAGTTTTAAAGTTTATTGCCAAGTGACCCCAGTTTCAATTAACCTCTATAGCGAAGCACGCTCCACTTCGTGCACTGAAAACGTTTCTTTCGTATCATTTTCCTCAAGTTTCGGTTCTTCCCTCTTTCTTCGGTCTTTTTCAAGAAAAACATAGACTGAAGAAAGCGGCATACGAAAAATATTAAGGAAAGAAATAAAAGAAAAAAAAGGAGCAACAATGGAACTTGTAGAGGCTGAAAGCTGCAAAAAATAGAAAGATCTTGGATAACAGGAGGACCAAACTAAATACAACCTTTGCAATTTTTTTCTCTTTTTTTTTTTTTTGGTGTGTGGGGAAAATAGGAAGAGGGGGTGCCAACCTATGTAGCTCTCGGTGAATGCGGGCCAAGTAAGGCGCGAAATTGAGCGAGGGACGGAACGGGAGAACCGCCACACACTTTTCTACATCCTCCGTTTCGATTTTTTTTTTTTATTATTATTATTGCAGGTTGACCCTGTTTTGGTTGTTAGCGCGTCTTCCGGGTTCGCCGTTTTCGGGGTTCTACCATTCGAACGGAACCCCAGCGAATACAATCAAGAAAGGAAAATAGGTGAAAGCGGGAGGGGGATAGGGATGATAACTGAGGTGGTGGTATTGAGCAATGCTCCTCCGTGCATGAAATAACGCACCAGTCATAGAGAGTGAAGAGAAAAACTAGTTTAGTTACAAAAAAGTATAAGAAATATATGCTCTAAAAAGGTCCGGGCGTTTCTGCACCTTTCTACCAGTTCTATAGACATGTGCGCGAGTCCGTCTGATATTCTGCACAAAGAGAGCGCATATGCTTTCCACACTGTCCGGTAGAGAGAGACGTGCAGAAGTCAGAAAGGCCTAGGGCTTTTAATGTCCCCTTTATTAACGACCACAATTTCACTGGCTGCCAAGTGATAATAAGTTGCTCGGGACTCTGCACGTCCCTCGTTTCTTAAACTGGAAGTGAGCATAGTTTACCGCGGAACACTCCAAGAGCCAATCATTGCAACCTAAGGAGCTCGGCAAATATGACGTAGCCGGACGAACTTTCTAATCTATAGTGTTCAGCCTGCGATGTGCCACAGGACACGGCGTTTCACGCGACTACGTCGTTTTCGGAGTCACGTCGCAGATCTCGCTTTTAGGTTGAAGCGATTTTTCGGCCATTATCATTCGCCGGGACCTTTCGTATAGATAGTAGTGATTGGCCCTTTGAGAGCTCCGATGTAAAATAGGCGCGCGAGCATCTTCTATACACTGTAGAAGTGGCAATTTCAGTGAGACTTCCTCCGCGCTTGCCCCACCCTATGTTCCGACCGTCGGGTGTAGACGTGAAATTTCCTTCGCAGTCACCAGTAAAACGGCTGTACAACCCGAGGCACTACGAGTGAACCTGCAGCACGCAACGAAGCAGACGGCCGGACGTTCCTTCGTATCAGGTCACGGTGTTTCCGACAGTATCTAGCCTTTAATTGCTCGTGCGTTGTCCTGAAGCCAAATGACCAAAGCACAACACTGTCGAAACGGGCAAAGGCGCGCATTCGCCGCCGCACAAATAGCATGTCACAGAACCCCGGCAGCAAAAACTCGAAGCTGGCAAGTCGGAAATAACTGCTAAGCGGGAGCCCTTGTTCGGCGAGTAAAGCAAGTATTGTATTCCTTTTTTTTTTCTCTCTCTCTTTTTCAGATTGTTTAGGCATTACATTATGTCTGCGCCACCAAGACAAAAGACCGGATGGTCTGACGAGGCCTCGGTGCCTCTAAGTAAATGAAATAACGCAATAGTTTATATAAACCCTATCGACAGGAGAGCAGAATAACATACATCTAGGAATGCTTCAACAACAAAGCAAACAAAAAAAATCAAAACATGTAATAATAAACACAGCGATAGCGTCAAACACTGCTAAAAGCAATACACTGATGACTCGTTAATATGGACGCCTCCGTTCCCCCCAAAACTCGTCCATAATGTGAGTTGTCTATAATAATGAGACAAAAATGCATGTATTTTCCCAGTTTGTCCCGGAAAATTGTGTCCATATAGCGGGGTATCCATATAAAAAGGGTCCATATTAACGAGACATGACTGTAATACAAAATGTTCTATTTCATTTTTTTATATTATCTTGTATCTGTTTAGCGAGATACCAGATGTAATGAGTGTAAGGATATGACTGTTTTAAGAAAGCAGTTGATACGCAAGTGTTTTTGAGCCATGTTAGTCCTAATTTTTGGAAGTATAAATACTTTTCATTACGAGTGTTATAATGGTGGTCGGGTCTAGTGCAGAGTGATGAATATGTTGGCTCTTGAAGCCTATGGTCTTGGAAAATGTAGAGTGTAAGTCTTTAAATGTATAGTTTATCAAATGTCAGTATTTTAAATTTAAAAAAGGTGGTGTGTGCATCATGAGTCGTCTATTAAGCGAACAGCCTTTTTCTGCAGAATATGTAGATGCGTGATATTTGTCTTTGTCGTGTGACCTCAGACAAGAAAGGAGCAGTACACTTTGCCGTATATTAATGCGCAAAAAGAGCTGACACTTGAGCCATTCCGGTACAAGATATTTAGCAGAGCAAATCAAGCCAACTGATTTCGAGATTTCGTTTCTTATTTTGTTTACCTGGTTATTCCAATTCAAACGTTTATTAAACCAAACCCCAATAAAATTGTCATCATCTACGCGTTCAATTTCAGTATTCTTTTTAATGAATTTTAATAGTTGTATCGATGGCCCGGATCACCGACAAAAAGTTTTTTTTTTTTTCTGTCTTTTTTTTATATTTAGCGAAAAACCATTTGCAATAAGCCAGGACGAATCTGCGACAACCCGCCTTCTGAGTGCGTATTTGTGGTTTTACTACCTGGTTGGAATCGTAGGAAAAGAAGTATTTTAAAGCAGTTCGCGTTTTAAAATACTTATATTGGGGGTAGCGGTAAAAAGCATGGAGAAATGGACGGCACGTGACTTATAGATCAACTCAGCTTCCCCGCTAAATTTAGCGGGAAAATTCACGTCTTGTGGCCAAAACATCAACTCAGTTTCCCCGCTAAATTTAGCGGGAAATTGACGTCACGTCACCTATACCCTAATTCAGTTACCCAATAAATTTAGCGGGAAAATTCATGTCGTGACCTAGACACCAATCCAGTTTCCCCGTTAAATTTAGCGGGAAAGTATACGTCGGGTAACACGCCAATTCCCTATAATGCATGCCATGCAATATAGAACTTTAAAAATAAAAATCGCCGTTATTTTTTTTTTTTTTTTTTTTGAGGTAAGATGAAACACGAATTTCCGCAAGGACAGCGTCACCATGTCGAACAATGCACGTCACCACGGAACGTCGCTGCCCTTCGGCGTTAATCCCAGAACTGGCGCAAAGAATCGCACATTCCGAAACAACGTGCTGCAAAGTTCCGAGCTGGTTGAACCGGGCTGTCGTCACCAGTTGTCGAGCTCGGCCCGACGAGACACAAAGGATGCGCCCCCTCCTATTTCGGCAACGCGAGAGAACAACACGTGCACGCAGTCGCGGACGCTTCGCACACCGACTATTTCTCTCTCGCCCTTTTCCTGTCCTCGAGATTTAAAGGGATTGCATTTGCGCGGGTAATTGTTCGTGCAAAACGCTCTTCATGTTCTGGGACAACAGGCCATCAGTGAATCCGGTAACACGCAAGCCACGGAGCGGGATTTTTTTTTTTTTTTTTCGTCCATCGTGCGTCATTACAACCGACGTCACCCCAAGGAGGGAAGCGCGGGGCGCTGATTGGACGCGAGTCTAGTGCCAGCGTTCGGCTGACACTCGTCTCCAATCGGTGAGTTGAAAACTTCCGAGCAACGGGCCAGTGGTGCACACGTTCCATCGAAACGGGAACGAGAGCACGTTCTTCGTTCCTTTTCAGTCCTGGAACGAGTTCCCATTACGTTTCGAAGGTTGGAACGTGTCGTTACATAACGTTACTTTCGCGTATTTTAATGAAATATTGTACCGGATAATCTGAAGACAAAAGAAGAAACGAGCGCGGGAATTTCCATTTTTTTTTTTTAAATCAAAGACTATTGACAAAAGGGAGCTTGCCGTTTATCTCGGCGAAACTCGTAGAGAACGTGTAATTGTACTTCAGGGTCAGGACAAAAGCCTTTGTTCCGGTTTCCAGTTTGGAGCGTACTATTCGTGCTTAAAAAATTAAAAACAGCGCAAAGATACGGACAAGAACGATAAAGTAGGCAAACAAGGCGCCTTGTTGTTCTACCTTCTTGTTCTTGTTCATGTCTTTGCGCTGTTTTTAACTTTTAATCGTGAAATACCAACTAGCCCAAACTTCTACGTTATACAACTTTATTTTAACTTTTTAAAGGAAGAAGGGGTTGTTTTTTTTTATAATAGTGAAAGCTACGAACCTGTAGATTTCATAGGAGGAGCGGGGCAGCTGGAGTTTCCCGACTACGTCCAGAGTTATTTAAAATATTGGCCTTAATCTTTGCAAGAAGATTTGTCGCGGGGCTGTTAGCAATGCCAATGGCAAGTCGTCAATGCCAAATACGGCTGCAGAGATGTGATTCGATACAGGTGAGTTCTTACGAATTTAAAGGGGCACTGACACACCAAAATCCTATTTTTTTTTTTTATTATCCGAAACGATTGAAAACGATGCCGGGACATTACCCTCAAAATTTGAAACTTTAAAATTCGTATTTGTGAATTAAAAAAACAATTTCCAAATGCCGAATTTGAAGTTCCCGCGCGATCCGCGCCAGTGCAGTGAGTCAGATTTTGCGGTCTCCTGCGACTCGACTTTCTTTTTGACCTCCGCCGTTGTCACGGCGACCCCAACCGAGGAGGAGGTGAGGGATAGAAAGGCGCCGGCGGGAAAAAAACCGGTCTTTCTCCGACTCGCCAACGGGCGCTGCCAAGTTTTCCGAGGGAGGATACAAATCTAGGAAGCAACATCACACCGAACTCTGATTTCTGGTATTTCAAAAAGAGGGGCCGTAGTGCGTTCGCAATTGCGTTAAAAAACATGTTTTACGATTGCCGTTATTAAATGTTATAGAAATGTCACCTACAAAGCTTCTAAATTTCCTGATTTTTGACGTCACCGATCAAAAGAAGCGAGGAGGTGAACGCGGGAAATACAAATGCCAAAACTAAAAAGGCGCGCGCGCGCGCGGGAAAATTTTTTTTCGCGATGCGGTTTTTTTTGCGTGTCTATGACTACAAGTTGCATCGTTTTAGACAATAAAAAAAAATACGACCTTTGGGTTGTCAGTGCCCCTCCCCTTTAAGGTACGTTGGTGCCCGGATAACACTTATCTTTATTTTTCAATCCGAAAAATTAGAAACAGCTAAAAATTTCGGTAAAATAATATTCTAAGAAAAAAAAAAAACTTTCCGAAAAACACTTTTCGAATTTAAATAAAAATAAACTCCGAAAACACAGAATCCTGAACATGTGGATCGGCCAACCTATGTGATGAAATGGACATAGTCCTCTCCTTTCGGCACAAAAATAAATAAATAAATTAAGAAATGAAAAAGAAAAAGGCGACGGCACCGAGCTGTGCTTCGAGAGGCATCGCTCGGTTTCATATCTGGCCAAGCTGGCCAAACATAGCTCGACGATCGGTCTTCAGGGTACACATCGCAGAACGGTTATTCACGTGCCGTCAGCAGCGCCGCGTACGTGTTCATTTCGAACCGTCACGTCATACCGATCGCCTTCTGCGCGCCGCCATTTTTGTCCACTGGGCTGTGGAACGCGTCCTGAGCATGCGCAGTAGCTTTCTCGTGCGGAATTTCAGACGACGTGCTTGTGTCCATTGACACGGCTTTTTTCTTTTTTCGCTGGCAACCGACAGTTTTAGGAACGCAGGGCGCGGGCGAACATTTCATTATCGCCCCGCAGCCAATGAATGAGAGTGCGGCATCAGCCCTGCATTTCTTAAGTTGGCGGCGGCTATAGAGTGGATTTTTCTCGTAGCCCAAAGTGACGATGCATCAGATTCTGCCACAGATGCGAGTAAGCACGAGATATTTTTCATAATTGACCTGAGAAACTAAATATTAAAACAAACAGGCTCGAGTTAACAGTCCGTAATTGAAGTTTGGTAACAGATCCTTCCGATGCCTCCGATAACGATACGATGTACGCGCAAAGGCGGCGGCGGAGTCTCGGCTGTGGTTACCGGGGTCATCGGGACGATACACTAAAACTCTACAAGTCCGGAAATCCGCAAATCGTTTACCAGTACATCTGCGTTTTCACCCCTTTCCTCTACCAACACCTGCGAGAGGGGAGAGAGGGAGGGATAGAGAAGGGGAGGAGTCTGTAGATGAGTATGTTGATACGCCAGCTCGGAGCACGTGGTTTTCTCCTCTACAATGGAGACATCAGATGCTCCTTGGGGCGGACTTCATGACGCTAATACATACGGCGAGCAACGAACTTCCCCTGGGGGCAAGTTCGCTTGGCGCACGTACACGCTACTCGAAGAAAAGTATCGATTAGAATTGCAATTACTCAGCTTTAAATTAGATTACTCGATTACTTGAGAAGCAAAGTAATTAGCCGTTACTCGTAAAAGGAACCATGATACTTTTCCGATTATTGCAGATTTTCAAAGCGACAACATTTTCTGCCGGTTTGCAAACGGGTCTTTGGTACCATCCATTGTGGGATTAGAATCAGCGATTACAAGTGATTTGATTACTCGTAATCAGTACAGTCCAAGTCTGCTTACAGCTCATATGCTCGGCGCTGCACGCGGAGCGAATGCCGCCGCGGGCGAAACCTGTCGCACGTTCGCATGATATTCACTCGATGGAGTTCACTGTACTCTCTGTTCACCCATTACATCATACCAGAGTGAAATCATTAGCGCCGGAGAGGCACGCGTGCCATCCAACGCCGCGTAAAGCGGATGAATCCCATTTTGCGGAGCTCTCGAGTTTGGCCTCCTCGGAGACTGCCGGTGAGCAACGGACACTCCCGGAGGCCATACGCTGCAGTGCAGCTCGAGCTTCGTGGATTGACCACTAGAGTGCCAGCCTAGAAGTAGAGAGCCAGAGTTGCGCGTCTGTTTTCCACGGGCCGCCGCGCCGCTATTCGCCGGATTCAATCACGTGACAAACCAAAATCCGATGCTGCGCGGGAAAGCCCCTACTACGACCGCTCCACAGCCGCTAACTAGCGACTAGCAAAACCGTGCTTGTGTTCTTTGCTTTTGCATGAGGCCGTATATCGTTCATTCATAGGCGGCATATCATTCATGTACACATCGCGACACTGTTAGCGCGAACACGACATCGGCGCATTTTCGCATTTTGCTTCTAAATAATATTTACGAGCACGAAATTTTATCGTTACATGAAAGAACTAAATGAGCTCTTTCCGTAGCAATAATAACTTGGATGACATCCCTTGGTTTCAAAGAGCAAAGCTGGAAAAACTGGCGATCGCTTGTTCGCGCTAACAGTGTCGCGCTCTGTACGTACATTCACCCGAGCATTGTGACGGCGACGATAACAGGGGGTGGGTCCACCACCCGCCTAAGTCTTACCCGATTCCGGCCCATTTGGGTACGTTTCTTCACCATGCTGTCAACCGAGAACGTGGACATTACTTGTAAATTTATCAGCTTGAACTTTATAATAATACTTGAACACGAAGAAAGAAAGGACGCGTGTGACCTCAGAGGCTGACGGGGAGCACTCGCGGAACCATGGCAACGTGAGTGTACCAAGTAGCATGCGAACTCGACGGGACGCGGACCAGCTCGGCAGAGCGGCTCTGCAGCTCGGAGCACGTGGAGCGAACGCTCGCACTGCAGAACCCAGGGATCCTGGGTTCAATCCCCACCCCTGCCCGTTTCGATCTGGATGAGCATCGTACCGGCATGCGGTCGTGTATCACTACTGCGTGGTGCACGTTAAAGACCCCAGGCTAGCGGTTGTACTGCACTGGCTAACAGGGCTTAAAGTCTGGGAGGTCTCAGGGGGTATCGGACCAACCACGGATTTTAACGGATGGTCTGAGACCCTCCTCCACAGCCCCAGCATTCGTGAAATCAAAATCATATCTTGCAATAAAATAGCTTGTTTTCAGGGATGTGACATTTGGGGTTTAGCAATTTGAGGGTTGAAGGTACAGTGTGGGCACAGTCAGCGGTGGGGTTTATTTTATGTGCATCTAATACATCTCGTCAGAACCCCCCCCCCTCCCCCTCCCCCTCTCCTCTCCTCTCCTCTCCTCTCCTCTCCCCCCCCCCCCCCCCCACACACACACACACACCTTGTAGGGACCCCCCTCAACTTACGGGAGACTTTAAGCACTGCTGGCTAAATTGCTCATCTACAGCTGGGAGGCAAGTCACCCATTGAGGCATACTAAGTTCTAGGCTGTATAAACATACCCACAACCCAATTTTTTTGCACGCGTGAAGAGTGCACGCGTGAAGAGTGGACCACTATGGATTTCAAAATGGATGAACGCGAAACTCTTCTCCCTACGGGAGCTTATATACAGGAAGACCAGCTCTGCGATGCGCCCTGGAGCCCTTTCCCTGTCCTCCCCTAACGTCCATTTCTTGGCGCTTATCGTGTCAGGGTTCATATATTTAGGGACGTCGCGCAGCTTTCTCGAACCTGGGGTTCGACTGGTTCGGCGAAGGCTTTTTTTTCAAAAGTTTGGGTGTTTCGGAATTTCTCTACCTCCCAATTATTGAAATGTTGGTAGTATACTATAGATTTCTTCGTTTCTTCAAGCTTTAGATGATGACTTACGTTTACGCAATAGGAAAGCACACATACAATCTTCCGATGATTTGGTTAATCTGTTATCCTCCTCCGCCCTGTAGCGTCAGCCCGTTTCCAATTTCCGCGCATGCGCAAAAACGGTCGAACCTCCGACGAACTTCGCCTTAAAAGTTTCCAGAGAAAAAGCCGAACCCGGTCGAACCTCAGCCGGTTCGCGAACACCCCTCGTTCGGGCGGGAAGCGCGAGAACTCGGCGGCGGGCTTCGCGGACGCCCCCCTCTCGCCGTGGGCCCGCTCGCTCCGCTGCTGCGAAGAGAGCGCGTGTGGCCCCGATTGCCCCCTTCCCGGGTGCCTCCGGCCCGGGCCGCCGTTCATCACCGCGCTTGCCGAACCCACGACGAGGGGCCGTCTCCTCAACACGCCGTCCCGCCAACCGACGACGCCCAGAGACCACGACCAGACGACGTCAACGACGACGACGGAGAGCCCGCGCTTCCAAAGAGTGCGCGCATCTAGGGTGTTCTACATAGTCGCACGTCTATTATAGACCAACGCGGTGTTTATGCGTAGAAGTGAGCATTTTTCCACTCCATGCGCAGGCACTGCGCGTGCGCAGAAACCACATCACAAAAGTAATAGAAAAATTACCAGTAACGTACCAGTACCGTAAAATTACGTCACTTTTTTTTTTTTTTACTTTTTATTACGAAATAACAAAAAAATGCATACATATGTTCGAAGTGGTTACATTTTGTTTCTTTTTGTCATTCGCGCCTTGTTAAGCTTCAACAGCAGCTGTCGTTCGAAGTTCTCGTCAGTCATCCTCCCACGTTGACAGTCGAAACGTCCCTGAGCGCGTTGACTTTCTAATCCTCCTGATAACTTTTTTTTTTTTAGTTGTTTAGGGGTCAAAAAAAGTGTCCAACGTTGGTGCAACATAAACAAATACCGCTCAGGCAAACAAACCCATTTTTTTTTTACGTAAAAAAAAAAAGTTTGGCTCAAAAATTCTAGTTTTTTTGTGTTTTTTTTTTTCGAAAGCATGTAATGGATTACAGAAAAAATAGTGCTTGAATTACAGCGAACGTTACCGCAGAAAAATAAAAGTAATTGAAGCGTTAAAAAGTTACAATAAAATGTAATGGTTTACAAGTAATCAGTTACTTGTAACGAGTTACAGGTAACTGATTCCTTGTAATCATGCACAAGACACTCTGCACACCCCGTCTGAGGCGTGTTTCTTGCCTTGTATATGACGGCCCCGTACGCCCTCATTTGAGCGGTAAAGGTCGCTTCACACAATCGCGTGAAGGGGTGTCCAAACAGGACACTACAAAACGCACGACTCCGACAAATCGTGAAAATTGAAGCGGACGCCTCACGCTTCAATTTTCACGATTTGTCGGAGTCGTGCGTTTTGTAGTGTCCTGTTTTGACACCCCTTGAGTGCGACTGTAACGGCCTGCGACGTACGGGTTGCTATAGGCACTCACATAAGTGTGTGAATCGCCCTTTAAGGTTTGTTCACACACCTACGTGAGTGCGACTGCAACGGCCTGCGACGTACCGGTTGCGCTACGGTAACAGCTGCGTCAACTCCAACAAAACCGGTGATCTGCGCTGGGATTTAAATCCCTGTTCTCCTATTCGTTTTTTTTTTTTTCTTCTTTATATTTAATAAGTCATTGCATTTTTAGAATCGAGTAGTAGAGAGACGCGCGCCGGAATAGTGGAACGTTTCCGAAGATCGGTCTGCGAAGGTCGGCGTAGGCATGCTGGACGCTTCCAACATCCGTCGCCGACACATACAACTAGGAAATTACGCTCATGACTATAGCCTGTAAACGCTGCCGTAAATTGCCCAAACGAGATTTTCTTTCTTTGTTTTTTTTTCTTTTTTAACGAGGTAAGTTTATTTAGAGCCATTTTCACTACAAACTTTCACCACCTAGCCGCACCTCCGCAGCAAATCGCAGCGTGTTACGTTGAGAAACCGATTTTTGCCGACCGTCTGAAGTGGGTTCGAAGCGTTTACGTACATGATGTAGAAAAAAGACCCGACATAACAAAGTGACATAGAAGTAATCTCACTTCCCGCTAAATTTGTCACGTGGTGACATAACATGACCACGTGACTCCCCCCCCCCCCCCCCCACACACACACACACACACAACACACACCGTCATGTGGCGACACGATATTCCACGCACAAGAATCTTGTCGGGAACGTCCGAAGCGGGCTGGAAGATATTTTTCATTATTTTTAATTTAGGAATTTCATTTTCTTCCTAGCGGCTCCGCGCGGGGCAAGGCGCGCAACAACAACGGACTCTCCGCGAGCTCCAGAAGGGACGGAGATGGGAGCCAGATGACAACAAAAACAAGACGACGAGAAATCGCATCAGACGGGGAGGCTTCTCTCCCTCGCGCCGGGGGATCGTGTTTACGGAAATAGGAAGCACGCGGGAGAGAAGGAGAGACGGCGAGGGAGAGGAGGTGGTCGGGCCACGGAGACGAATACCGCGCTCGCAGAAAGGAAGGAAGCGTCAAGGAATTGGGGGCAGATATCTGGGGGAAGTGACGGGCTCGTCGGAGACCCCAGCTGATTGTCGAGTGTCGCTCCGAATTGATACGACGGGCTAAAAAGCAACTTTGTTTCGAAAGTACGCCCGGTTGCGCCGAGTCGAATGTCAGTCCTAGAAATGATTATTCAAACTCAACGCATCTTTACTTTCTTTCTCTCTCGGAAAACAAAGAGAGGACAGCCCGTCCAAGTCCCCAGAGACCATGCAGAGAACTAAAAATCGACACGAATGATATGCCTCAGATAACATTGAGTACAGAAGTGCAATACGAACTACGCTCCCAGAAGTCGCTTACGCAGTAAGTACACTGCACCGCGATCCACTCGAAACACCAATCGATCCGCGTACCTCGTCATTCGCTAAACTTAGTTCGTGGATCACGATAATTGAATCTTCGCAGGTTATGCAGAAAAATAAACTCGCGTATCGTTTTTTTTTTTTTTTCTTTTTAAGTGTCGACTTTTTGTCTATCTTTCATTTTTCTTACACACACATACAAAATAAAAACAAGTATCACCTCCAAACCTCACACATTACACGCGGAGATAGGTGCGAACGCCGCTCGTACCTACTTCCGCGTGCTGTGCAATTCATTAAAAAAATAATAATAATAAACGCTGTCGAGAGATGAAGGCGCGAGACGGGCATAATGCACTTCTCCGACGGTGGCGCCGCGAGGTGCCGAATGCGCGCGCACAACGGCGCTCCCTTTCACTATACGTCACATTCACTGGGTTTCGTGATTGGCGAGAGCCGTCCCAGAAATTTTGAAGCGGAATAAAGTATATCACACGTTAACCGTCATTATTTCTCTAAAAAGTCGTTTTTATAGAGCTAATAAAGTTGCAAATTAAAGTTCAAAAAGGGCGAAAACAACGCCTCGTCGCTCGTCGCTCATGCGCGCCTCCCAGCGGCGGAGTACCTCCTACTCGCCGAGGTGGCTCCGGTGGCGGAGTTGGCGGAGTTGCGGGAGACGAGCCTTCCCCGGCTTCCCCGGCTGTCGAAGCGGACTGCGGCAGTGTCCTCGTACGGCGCGACGCCCAGCTCCGCACTCCTTTTCAAGATTTCGGCGCTCAAAATCCGATAAGCCCGGTAAATTCATCGATGATGGCAACCCGATTCCAAAGCTACGATGGTTGCAGCGAGGCCTAATGGCCAAGGGAATTGGCGTCCTTTTGTCTTGTTTACTCGCACTGCCCGAGACGCACCACGCGGTGTCTTTCCGCTCCCCCCTCCTTAACTGCATTCATCGGTGGCAACGCCCGGAGATCCACGAGTGTCGGAAGGAACAAATTCTCCCCCCCCCCCCCCCCCCCACCCCCCAAGAAAAAAAAAGAAGTGTATACCAAGAGGATTTAAAAACGCGCGCGACCACATGGTGGGCCATCAATAAAGATACCGCACTCGCCCAGAACACCACCCAACACCGCCTATTGCCGTGCCCTCGACTGCATATCTTCACGCCTCGCAGATATTAAGTCCAGAACAACAACAAAGAGAGGCGAGCCGCCGCGACCTCCCAAAAAACAACGCCCCTAATGAAAACGCCCCCCCCCCCCCCCCCCCCCTCAAAAACACCCAAAGTCTAAAACCAAGTTTTCGCACACTTACTCGACCACCTAAACGCGCAAGCACAAAAAAAAAAAAAAGAAGAAAAAAAGTGACAACAGAAACAACAAAGAGAGCCTATACATGGAATTACAGCACCGCCGCCACCTCATCTTGAAACCACACACACGCACGCGGTACAAAACTACGAATAAAGAAAAAGTCAAGAAGAAAAACGAGACAACGGAGTGGCAGAAAACGTCCACCCGAAAGCGGCGTGAAGACGGAGGATGCCCGACCGAACTGCTACTGCCATACTGGCGGTCCCAGCAGCAGCCATCCTCTCCGATCTACTTCCGCGTTCACGGAGTTCCGCAACCTTCTCACTTTTTCTTCCTTCTGTTTTCGCACGGTCTGTGTGTTGTTTATGGTTCGCGGAGGGCTCCAGCTGCGTGCTCCACTAGCCCCGGAGAGAAGATGCACCGCCGGGCTGCTGCCGCTGGTGAAGTGATATACGACGGCGTCGCCGCCGAGTTCGCTGGTCATCAACCTCCTCCTCATCCTTCTCTCCCGCGTCCTCTCCTCTTTACCTCCTCTCCCGTCTTGCAAGAGATGGGGGAACAGAAACATAGGAAAGGAGGAGGGGATTAGAGGGGAAGGGATACTGTCCGCTCCCAGGGCGCCAGTTTGGTACAGGGTTGGTTACTCGCCTTTATATAACTTTGCTCACACGGATTACGCGAAGCGTTGTGGACCGTCGGACATTGCCGATTTGCGAGCATTTCTTCGTCACATGACTCACAGCAAAAATAAGCGTTTTACTAAAGAAATAAAAAGCTTCTACTGATCAGTTAGCACAGCGAAAAGACAACCAAAACCAGCTAACTGTGAGGCCAATAGGTGGCCAAAAACATGCAGCTCCGCGCTCATACTCTGGTCTTATTCAATGCCCTGGGGCTTTACTTATCTTCGTGCCAACGCATTTATGAGGTACGTACGCGGTACGCCGTTAAGTTGTAGGGTATGGATGTCGGCTTTAAAAGACGACATCCCCCCTTAATATGCAGTAAATAAAAAAAAAACAGGTACGACTACGAGAACGTACAGAGTTAACACAAATAAAAGATCGTCTGAATGTCTTTTTTTTTTTTTTCCTGATATCGTCACGTAACTGTTTTCGCTCTTTATTTTTTCAGCCCAGCTGGAAAGTTACGATTGAATCGACTATTGTAATGGTGCGTGCCAATCTAGGCCCTTAGGGCACCGATCTAGAAGGCAAACTTCTGTGTTCATCAACATTTTCGGAACTTAATAAAATCGGGGAGGAGCGCCACGATGTCGTGTTCCCGCTGTGTAATGCGATGTATGCTTCAAAAACTCGTCAAGACAGGTTCTTCTGGGTTACTGCGAAACGTGTAGCGGTTGTCTCGGGAAAATTCGCTAACGCTGGTTCAAAGAAACGTCTGTGTGAACTTCTCTACAGATCAACTTAAATATCGCTTGGTTGTTAAAAAGTTAAACATCTGGGCGGTATATTACCACCGGCATCTCCGGTGGTACTATTCGCAACTCCCCGCTCGCACTCTCGCGGACGAACGAAGAACCCGAGAAGCGGGGACGGTGGCAGAGTGTGTCGGTTTTCGTGCTGCTCTTAGCGCATGGTTTTGGTCGGCGTGCTGGTGCACCGTGGGGTTTAGCGAAAGAACCGAGTGCGTTAAAATAAGAATTGTCGAGTTCCGCTTCGTAACAGCGTTGCACGAAAAAGGCCGGGATGTCTCATTTAATTCGAGACTTTTCGTACATCGAATACACTGTGGATTTCGGATCCTGCGGTTGCCAGCTCAATCTGTGCTCAACATGACGACAGAAGCTCCCGCTAGGTGTGCAAAGCTCTTGCGTACGATCTACAAAAATCCTATTCTTTCCCGAAAGTAGAAGAGAGCTGCTCGCTTAGCGGTGCGTCGAGCGATCTACACCGGGAATGGGTTAAGGCGTTTTATTTCTTGAGAGGCCCTGACAAGAAACATGACCGTTTGCTCCAAGTACTTCCAAACGACAGACTACAAGTACTTTCCTTCGAGAAACTATAAAAGGCAAATAAAATTTAAAAAGATGCTCGCAGCATTTTTAAGCGCGTCTGTGTAAGCCCGCAGTTCGTGGCGAGTGTTTAAAACGGGCAGTTTGTGCGAGGCAGGTAGCGACACTGCTAATAACACGGTAATCACGTGTAATACAGTATATTCGCTTCTTTTTTTTTACATTTTGTTTTGATAGAGCAACAAATAAAAGTTCCAATTACGTTGATGGCATTAATATTGACTTTTAGCAGATCGTAAGATTCGTTTTGGTAGGGAGAGCTCGTGCCGTTCTTTGGAAGCATGAATCAGACACGCGGCCTCTCGGGCCCCCTTTTACACGCGGAGTACGATCTACTAAAAACTCATTGATATGCAGTTTTAGCATAGCGTTACTACAGGTTACCGTGGCCACGGCAAACGATCGTTCGTCACGCTGAAAATCGTGCTTCAAAGGTACAGCGCGAGCTGCCGGTCGCAATGTCGCGCTAGCCTGCGTACGCTCTACGCTAAAACGGCCTATTGGTAAGCACGGCTCAGATTGATAACGTGTTGCAATGCACTAAAACCGCGACGGTGGAGAGTTGTTAGCCTCTGACACAGACATCAATAATGAACGCTGCTCTACCGCAACTTGACGGCACCCTGCGCGGCTCTTTTTTTTTTTTTTGTGTGTGTGTGTGTGTGTGGGGGGGGGGGGGGGGGGGGGCACTGGTGACCACGTTTAGTGCGAACACCACGATGCGTTTCTTCATCACCTTCAAGAATCTATTGTCACACGCAATAACGCGACCGGCGTCCAAAAACGCGCATCGCAACATACAAAAAAAAAAAATAACTATGAAACCGAGGTTTCCGCACCTTTGAAAAATTAACATGCTCGTTTTCCTGTCGGCGTCACGATCTCGGGCGCCTGTGTGACACGCTCCCGCCCTGGTCACTTGGCATTCGTAGCTAAATAAAGTAATTTAAACGCACCGACCAGCGTCAACGAGCGGGAGCGCGAAAATGCCGAGAAAATCTATCCCCGTCTCTTCCGCCATCTTGGATCTACCGCCCCCTATCACAGGCGTAAGTTTGAAAGTGATGGAAAAAATGTTTTTTCTCGCTGCCGTAGCCCGAACAAAATGTATAAAAAAGACGATAATGCACACGCAAACGGAAGCTGTGAGAACGGCCCGGCCCCGGCGCCAGAAAAGGGGGCCCCGTCGAGGAGGGGGCCGACCAGAAGGGAGGGACCGAACAGCACACACGCAACGCGCTTCTGAATCACCGCAGGGTCATGACAGGTTAAAACACATCACAACAACAACAGCCGCAGCGCCCGACAAGAAACAGACAACGCCGCCAACAAAACAAACCACCGCCTCCTCCCCGAAGAGGAAGGCGCGGCGACACGAGGTTTAACTCGAGCACAAAGAAACCGCGCTAGCGATCTCCCCCCGGATGAAAAAAAAAAAAAAAAAAAAAAAAAAAAGAAAGTAGGTCGATTTGGGGCACAGTCGTCCCGAGTGGCCACAAAAGGAGGGCCGGTCGGGCTCGGCCACTCGGCCCACCTTATGGTGTCCCCCATTGTGCCGAGAGCCGTGCCTCTTTTATGGCCCCACGACCCGAGTCGAGTGGGTCCGGGCCCTCTTTTAGGAGCCCCCCATTCCTCCTACCCAGTGTTGGGGCCCGCTGTTTGAACACGGTTCAGACGCGCCGGGACCTCTCTTTCCCCGACCCCCTAACCTCACCTGACCTGCGAGTCGGCTCAGTGCTGGACCTGTCGGAGGGGTGGTGTTGGGTCACCTCCAAACAGATTCACTAGGTTTGAATGGTTCGCTTCTTTCTTTTACGATCTGACTGGTTTTCTTCGTCTTTTCTTCTTCTTTTTCCCTCTCCCTCGGTGTGCCCTGTAGCTTCTGTTGAAACTACAGGAGATGCAGATTGGTGAGGCCGAATGCGTATGTCGCTTCTTACGAAGTCGTTGGTGAGTGTTGGCGAAAAGTGAAAATGTGCTAACGAAGACCGGAGGCTGTGAAGTGGACAAGCTTCCATGAGAATCCAACCAGAGCCACAAAACACGAAATGTCCGACCTATCAAATAATACGTATTTTATATTATTATTATTATTACTATTATTACACCTCACCCGTGACTATTGATGACACGGGGCTTGTCGGTAGACCATAACATGCATCGCTGTGGTTTGTTCATCTGCTCTGTGTCCTTCGCCCTGTACGTTTTTTTAATAATAGTCACCGATGACGAGTTACTTGAAAAGATTTTTTAAGTAAAGTTTTTCTTCTACCTCTCTCTTCTTCGTTCGTGATAGCATTGACATTCGAACAGAAGTGTGCGTTTTCCGCGCGCGAAGGGAAAGAGGAAGAAAGCCAAAGGTGACCGCAATATGCATCTAATAAAAGTAAAAAAAAAAAAACAAAAAATATTCGATCGAATCCGTTCTCCTCCACGCAGTAATCACGCCCAAACAATAACATGCATTTCATACGTATCGAGAGAAAAAATAAATAAAATTCCGAGAGGAATCACGCCACCAACCAGTCAATTGCAGTAATACCAGTCAAACAACGAACTCTCCCCGCGGCACCGGCGCAAGCAAAGAAACCGAAGAGAAATTAATAACCCCGACGGGCGGAGGCCATCACCCCTGCAACCCGCCATCACGGTATCATTTTCAACGCGGCTAACGTCGCCGCAAAACGCGGAGAGAGGAGAGGGAGAGTTTCGACGAACCTCGACATTGTCCGTCCGTAACAGCAGCGGCCGAACCGTGATTGACACTCCACGGGCTGTCTGTCTGTCGGCCGATCCCACGAAAACGAGCTGCTGCTCGCAAAAAAGAAGGACGCCAATCTGGCGCTGACACCGGAACACAGCGCCGGGTCTTTGTTGAAGCTCTTCGTCGTGCCGAAGAAACGAAGTCACGGGGTCGCTGTGGAAGGTGGCTCTCTGTACGCCCGCGCGCGTTCAGCGCCGGCGACGCCGCGCCAATCGCGCAATTGTACGCTTGGAAACGGGAGCAGCGCGGGAGCTTACCACGCGCGCGAACACGCAGAGAATGCCCGCCACGTCAGACCCCGCAGTGATTGGACTCGAACGAGAGACAGACACGGACCGTGGGAGGGGGATCCTCAGGCAACGATTTCTCCGATTAAGTGTACGATCGAACCGAGGGATGGTGGAGACGCCGAGTTCCTCATCTAAATCTAAAAGGCGAATGTAAAACTGCTTAATAAAAAAATTAAAATAAACCTTATTAATACTGTATTTACACCAAAAACGGGAGTAAAAAAAGTGCAGATCTTCGCGGAGCATTTCTAATTTCCGCCTTTATGTGGATAATTAAATATATGTAGGTGCAGTTTAGATTAGATATATGGTATCTTATCAAGATGTACACGTTCGAAATGCCAAAAACACTGCTTTTTTCCTACGACAACCAAATCTCGTAAGAACTATACTTCGCGCCGCGTGTGAACAATACGCAAAACTTTTTTTTTTTTTTTTTTGAGGTGAAAATGGGTATAGTTGTAGTTTGATTTAGTAGAAATGTGCAGATGAATGAACCGTACTGGTCAAATGAGAATGAAGGGTAGAAAGCGGCCTAAAAACAATATTTGGTAGAGACCCGGGATTCGAACTCCGGGTCTCTTCATAACCGGTGAGGTAGGCTAATTGGCCGATCCACACGGTGCGCTTTTACTCGCGATTTCGCCGTTGCGACGTCGCTCATGCGGCAGAAAAAGCGTGGTGGAGGCTGCGGTGCTCAACGCCGCAGCTGCGAAATCGCAAGCAAAATCGCACCATGTGAACCACCATTAGAAAACGCCGAAAGACGAGGCGGTGTGGTGCAATGGTTCGCATACTCCACCGAATTTAGTTTCTTTGGCTTTCTAACCTTCACTCAAATTGTGAATATGTACGGTTCATTCATCTCAACATTTACGTTTTTCCCTCTTTGCAGACAACGAAAAGACGACGAACTCGGCCTGTGTGGTGTTTTAAAATTGACGTAGTCACGAAACGTAGGAACCACAGGAACGGGCAGCGGCTGTTATACTCGAGTACACAAAAGAAAGTAACTTCGAATAACCATCGGTTGGTCGGGGGCCTTGACCGAGCTCAAGGTACTTTTATCGCGAGGCATCTCTAACCACTTATTCTGCAGCCCAACTGCTCAGCGATGCCGGAGCGAAGCTAGAGCTTGTTCGCGAATTTCGTCCCGGTACCACGAGATGGCGCGGTGAGTCACCGGATAGAGCAGCGATGCCAGAAACCGTGCAGAAGAGCCCTCAAACGTCGCCCACAACATGCAGCAGAGCTCAATGTGCATTCGTCAGATTTGGATTCCTGGACAAGGACCTAAACAAAAACCCACCGCGCAAAAAAAAAAGGAAAAAAAAAAGAAAAGAAAAAAGCAAAAGCAATGCACAGTGCGTTAAATAGGCTGCCGCCCTGCACTCGGCTCCAGAAGCCACATTTTTCTACGCGAATTTTTTATGGGTAGTAAAGTAAACGATAATATTCCCTGGGGATGGGGAACAAGGGGGACAAAGGACAAACACAAATCTCCTAACACAGCTAGGTGGCTGGAGCGCTGAAAATGTCCGCCTGGTCATGGTATCGAACCAGGGACCTCCATTTTCAGTGGAGCGCTCAACAAGCTGAGCTAACCAGTGGGGTTAGACGTCAGTAGGGCAAATGGGTTTTATGAGCTGCCACCAGTCCAACACCTTCGCATTAATTGCATGAACGTTGTAAGCTAGCCGTGTTTTGGAAGTACTGACGTAAAGAATTTAGTACTGCAGTCTTGTTCAGGCATTGGTTCCACCTGTTCCGCTCACTCTTGCGGAGGATGCAAAGACAAGAGTATAGAGGGTTTCAATCCTACTTTATCGCGCAATAATGACGTTTTCTATCAATCAAAACACAAGCCGCGGAGACAAGTAAAAGTAAAAAGTAATTGTGCCGTGCGTAGGCTTAGAAGGCGGAAACCTAGTCAGTCCCAGCGGTCGTCTCGTGTTTCCGTCCACAGATGATAAACCAGTAAAGTACCACCGCTAGCCTACGCGGAGCACCGGTTCGTCTGCTACTTGCACAGATGTTGCGATGATGCCAGAACGCCGAGCTCTTATAGTCTGATTGAACAAAATAATGGGTAGAACTCAAGGCCGCTAGCATTAGGGCACGGTGTAAGATACTACTCTTCAGGTGAGGACAGCGCGCTCCTCGCGACGTGCCGATAAAGTTCGCTTTTCACTCTCTCCTTCTCTTTCTCACTACGGTTTCAAGCGGCGCCGGCAGATGACTCGTCGACCCGTGGGCACGGTGTAAGACGCAGGAGGCAGGCAGCAGTGCACAAGACGGCTCGTGCCGCCTCATGCTCCACACGCGCAGAGCTCCAGCGAGGTTGTCGCACGTGCAGAAAGACCACGGTGTACCAGGGTGTCATGGCAACGAGATAATTTTTTTTTTTTTTTCGCTCTCACACAGTTTCGCCGTTTGGCCGCCGGCGACACTGTCAGCCGCGGGCACGGGGCACGGTGGCCGCGGAATGATGCAGCCTTTCGGATGCCCGTCGAACGAAGGCTATCTGATTCCTCGCGCCGCGCATCCAGCCCCGCTGTGTCCTCACCTAAAAAGTGTATCTTACACCGTGCATTAGGGTTTACCTACTATCGTTTCAATCAGAGCCAATCAGAGCTCGGAGTCGTTCTGACGTCACCCAACTCCTGGGCAAGAAGAAGCATTCCGCATACGGTCTTTAACGTGCTCGACGCCGCAGTGATACACGACCGCGCGCCGGTACCATGCTGACCCAGATCGAAACGGGTAGGGATGAGGACTCAATCCAGGATCCCCAGGGTCCTGCAGCGCGAGCTCCACCACGTGCTCCGAGCTGCGGTGGACTAAGCCGCGAGCTCGCAAGTTGCACGAACGGCCGTCCTCGAGTTGGGCACAGTGCCCGGGCGACGCGAGACGCCGCAGAACAAAGCGAATCGGGGTGTGCACGCCATTACCGCTGGAGGTCATCCAAGTTCAACCGGGGGAACGCCGTCGACCGTGCTATTGTTTGCTTCGATATCGAGGAAGAGGCGACGCGAGCCAAAACGAGACCCGCCACGAATGGAAAAGAAACGGCGAGCGTGTTAATCCCCCCGCTCGCACTGCTCGTATCCATTACACGAAAGACAACACGCATTAAGCATGCTGGCTTTATGCTTCCAGCATGTCTGCAGACAGTGTGACAGAAAAGAAACAGACGTCAGACAGCGTCTGCAGACCGATCTTTTGTATCGGATATATGCGGACCGCAAGTTCGTCTGCTTCTATTGCAGGGGTGGTGGTGACGTCAGAAAGTTGCTGAGCTCTGATTGGTTCTGAATGAAAGATAGTGAGTACACCTCGAGGCAGCTTGCTTTGAGGTCTACCCACAATCCTTCAATCAGAGCCAATCAGAGCTCGGCGTCTTTCTGGCGTCATCGCAACTCTTGCGCAAGAAGCAGACGACTTGCTCTCCGCATTAGCAGTGTGACCGCGGCTTTACTATGCTGCCCGGAGCGCGTCTCCGACTGGTGCGTTTAGCGTCCTATATGCTGCCCGTACATTCAAAGTGGTCCCGAAGTGGCAACAAATGACGTCATAGAAGCCGGAGTGTCGTGGCTGTTGCATGTCGCGATCCTGGCGGTCGGTCGTAGAAATGCTAACAGAAGGTCCGCGAGTAGCACGATCGAACGCGAGTGTCGCTGTCGTTGCGGCGTCCCAACTTCTGCCTGCGGAAGCTTCCGTGGACTGCCACACTGGAGAGAGAGACTTGCAGCGGAACAGACGTCTGATACTTACACCGCAGCTGTTGAGACGCCGCCAGGATAGCAACCGGCGACAGCGTGACACATCTATGGCCGTGTTCCAAAATTTACTCGATCTTACTCCAGGGTAAGGGTTTTGTAACTTGGCGTTCCAAAACCTAGCCGCGTCCAGCACTTTTCAATCTGTGTTATCACGTGACACGACCCGCCGGAGTAACTTTGATCCATTTGGGTAAGATTTGGAACACAGCCTATGTCGTCATCGGGCAGAAATCGAGGCACCACTTTTTGGACGCGGTCGGAGACACGTTCCAGGCACCAACCATTTAGAACAGATCCGTGCGAATGCTAGCCTTGATATTTTTGATGAAAAGCGTAAATTTCGAAAGTGTGTTGAGGCTATTGTTTTTTCCTAACTACTAACTGAGTCATTGATAAGTGCACCACTAAGGAGGCGTTAAGCTGTTGGTGGGTCACTGAAAATAAGAATAAATCAATAGCTTTACGAACGGGGTGTTCTCACTGTGCGAACATTCGGCCGAATCTACTCGAAAACACTGCACGCATGTACGCACGGAACAACTTTATCCATCTTAACGCATTTGGCGCGTATTCGGGTATTACGACTCGAGCGCTGCGGATTTAATCCTTCGTTTCCCGCCGTTTCACATTTTCGCCACCAGGCCGCGCAAGTTTTCGCTACATCCTTCGACAGGCGCGAACTCCCCGTTTCTAACAGTCGCGTTTTTTCCCCGATAGATGGCGCTTGCCTCCTTTGAAGTTACGATCCGGTTCTCGCGACCACTCGCACGCACGACAAGCGTACTTTCGAAAAGCCGCGCACTTTAGAGAGACCCACGTTAACGCCGCGCCTAAGAATCTCTCGGGTCGGAGAATAAAGGAGCTATTGATTGTACGCGTACGTAGTCTGTCGGAGCCTGCAGGCCAAGTCACCATCCCGTCTTCGGACGGTTCGGGAAAAACCCGAGAAAAAAACAGGTCCGACGACGAATCACGCAGGACGGGAGAGGAGAGAGAGATGGAGGAGAGAACGTGGCGGAACGAATTGAAAGGAGGGAGAGGATGTGGAGGAATGAAGGGGGTAGAAGAAAGTAGCCAAGGGGGCGAAGCACGAATTCCAGGAATGGACGGTCAGAATGGCATGCGCGGCAGCAGCCGTGGTTCGCGCCAAACGTCACGCGCATACACACTCACACACACATAAAGGGGCTCTGCACACGCACACACACACCAGGTATACTAGAAGAGACGACGCCGACGGTCTCCTCGCTAAAGCCTCCTCCTTCCTTGTTAGACAAGCGCTCGTCGGTCGTCGCCGTTCGCGCGCGCAATTTTCTACGGGTTGTTTGCCGAGAGACAGGTGGGGTTACGCAAGCGGTTGAAATTCCACGTTTCGCACGCGATAAATTGTCACGGTCATGAAAAGATAAGCGAGAGAGTAATGGAGAGGAGGATTAAGACGACAAAACAACACGACGAGTCACGAAAGAAACGGGCAATACGTGGAAGCTAGTTTTGGAGGTTGAAATAAAAACAGAGTGGTAAATCGGATAACTGTAATGCAAGAGAACAACTTATACCTTTGAATATCAAAGGTCAGAGGATTTCATCATGGCCACCATACCCAATGGCAATAAAAAAAAAATTAAAAAGACAGTATATGGGTTTTTGACCGCTACAGACCACACAATGAGTTTGAGTCCATGTTTTAAAACAATAGATATGATAAAAAAAAAATACAATCACTAGCAATTTTGTGTTGATTTCAGCGTCATTTCTATTTTGGATGTAATAGCACAGAGAGAGCGAGAAAAGGTATAACATTTAAGATATCCTAGAAACGCTTGTTGAAACGACGCGTCTCGATTTACCTGCCGACAATTTCCTTGGTTCTTGAGAGCAAAAAAGAAAAACAAATTTCGGGCAATCTTAGGTTTCGCAGCAACCTTCCACATATATACTCCTAACTGAACACATATAAAAACAAACATTAAACGGCACAGCCCCATACAATAACCTTTAAGCCATTCCGCACAGACACGCGTAAACATCCGCACACGAAAAGAGAAGAAAAAAAACGACACAAAATAAGGCAGCAACACAAACCAAAGTGGGCCAGGAAACTGGGGGAAGGTCGTCGCCGGGCGCGTCATTCCGAGGCAGTCAAAGAAAGGAGCGAGAGCCAAAACACACACAAAATAACAGAAAACCGAAATAACGACGGCCAGACGACCCGCCCGGGACGAAAGCGAAACCAAACAAACGAACGCCGCCTTCCGAGGACGCGTCCACCCGAAATAGCCACCGCCCGACCCACGACAACATCCGCGGAGGGAAGCGCGGGAGCAGCAGCAGAAAAATGGCGCGGCCCGCTACGCCGACGGAAACCGTACAGCGAGGGAGAGCACGGAAAACTGTGTCAGGGCCAACAGGTGCAAAGAGCGAGCGGCTCACCGCGCGTCGCCGCCGCGAGAGTCACTAAGATGGGAGAGTACCGACAGGCGTGCACTGCAAACACCCTTCCCCTCCACAGGAAGAGCCGATTGGTCGATACCGGTCACGTTGGCACCCATCCCTCTCTCTTTCTCCTGCCTCCCCTTTCACTCCGAAATGCCGCGCGCGCCATGTGTTTGTTTCTCCGTTTCGCGTCTGTTTTGCGTTCGTCGTTGCCAGAGAGAGAGGCGACTATGCGATGCAGGGGTGCAGTGCACGCGGGCGCGTTAAGATTTCGTCGGTGCTTGTTTGACCTCTGGGAGGAGTGGGCTGCTCGTCTTGGATGAGCTTATTTCGGAGCGAGCTTATTTCGGCGGATGGCATTTTCTCTTTCTCCAACGGTTTTCAACTTCGCGTCTCCTTGTACAACCGCAGTCGCACTGCCCGCAATCTCCTCCCTGATTCGCAAAATGACGAACTCAAAAACAAACGGAAATCTAGCTGGCAGTCTGTAGTGTGTATTATGTTGACGCAGTACACGAATAAAATAAACGAATTCCTCTACGGGACAAAAGAAGCTGCCCCGTTTCAAGGCTGCTAACATTCATCCTCGAACTGTTCATTTTTATTATGAAATAAAAAAAAAGAAGTAATTTTAACCACTTAGATCAATTTAGCTTGTAAAAACATATTGTTGTTGTTGTTGTTTTTTATTGGGGGAGGGGGCACTTGCTGCCAATCGGGTTGTGAAAATGACACTGAAACGACATGACCTTGGGACGCCGTCGGAACATCAGTCTAGCAGTGTCACGACCGCCGGTGCTTGTCGCACGTGTGCCTTTCATGTCATTGCCTCGTTCGCGTTTTGGAATTAGATTTTTATACTTCGCTTCACTTTGAGTCAAGGGTCTAGGCGCAGCCGACGCTACGAGCTGGTGGAAACAATCAGAGAGCCTCAAAAGCTCATTATCGCGGTGTTCGTCGTGTTTCTGTACGCGTTCTATCATCGCTGAACCAATCATAAACAGAAAAAAAACTTAGTGGCCTGCTCTTTTGATTCTGCTTGATCGGTCCCGTTACCTCGTAGCATCGGCTGCGCCTGAAACATAAAATGCAGCAGTGGTGCCTTTTTGTATACTAGTGTTGAATACACAGGTAAAATATACATGTTCGCCGGACCAATCAATGACCTACCTCTTATCTTTGCGCGAGAGCATGCGAGGGGAGCGTGATCACGTAATACAAGACTGGCGGTTGACAGGTCTAACGGGCACGTAGCTTCTACAGTCCGGCACGTAGCTTCTACACTTCGCGAACAGACGACACCGCTAACACGACGTCAGCACCCTCTTACATTTTGCCAGTGTTGGAAAGTACATTATGCTTAAAGGAGCTGTGCAACGATTTTAACGTTGAAAGAATTGGCATCTTCTATTTTTTACATTGTTCACCTTGTCACAAAGGACAGAAAGAGACACCTCCTTCCTTCGAAATGTTGCGATTCCGCCGCGTAATCGCGAGGCAAAAATTAGAATATTCCCCGACTTGCAGCCTCGAGCGGCGGCCATGAGAAACACGCGGCGTGACGTCAATGGGGGGTCTTGTAGAAAGATAGCAAGGTGTGCGAATACCTGCTCGAAAGAAGGTAACTTTTCTATAAATCTTGTCGTTCCAACATAAATATAAATGCGTTAAAAACCTGGTAGCATCGACAAAACTTTTATTATACGGAGTTTTAGTGGCGCCATCTATCATCCTAGGTCCACAAAACCGTCAGCTCTATCTGCTACCGCGAACAGCTGCCAGAAGCCGGAGGGGGAGGGGGCCGGACCCGGATGAGAGTTTCCTCTTTTCACCACATTGTCGCGCTGCGCCCGCCAGCACGTGATCACGCGGTCGCGAGCAGATGAGTTCTCGCTGCTTACTGATGGCTCTAGAGAGAGAGCTTCACCGGAACCCCGCGCCTACCCCATCGACGTCACTGCGCACGTGACCCGGAAGACTATGCACGAGTTGAGAGGTGGCAAAAAAAAAACCTGGATCTTTTTCATTTTTTTTAAATAAAAACTAGGCAATCGAGACACACTCTGTTTTTTGTAGTTCACTTCAGAAGTGTCAGGCATCAACTTACACAATTATTTAAGCAAAGCCCTGAAATTGCTGCACAGCTCCATTAAAGTACGACTTCGAGTAGCTTTAATCTTGTACTTTACTCAAAGTAGATTCTCTAAGCATGTACTTGTACTTTTCTTTTGTATTTTCCGAGGAAAGTCTAACTCCCGATTTCAAAGTGCATACCCCAAATTTGTTCTTGTTAAATTTGCATCACAAAACGATGCTTTGTCAACTCTGAAGAAATACTGGGAGGGATATTCTACTGTTACCAGAAACGCGAGCAGACGACGCACTGCTCCGTTTGTTCTCGGGCCGGTTTTCCCGTAGCTTGTCAAACTCTCGCGCGGTCAAGCCAAGCGAGGAGGTTAAATACACTAGGAGAGGAGAATTAATCATAATGTAACATCCGAGACTGTGGTGCGGAAAAATTAAGAAACTTTCAAGCCGAAGAAAAAGGCAACAAAGGAGAATGTCTCACAATGTTTTAAAAATTTTCCTTTGTCGTCGTCTTTCCCTTTTTTTGACTTGGTATGTTTTTCGAGAATTAACTTCAGTTGCAAGTAGCGCTCTGTGTTGTTCGTTTCTTTTCCTTTAGTCGTCCGTTGTTTTTAGCGCTTTTACCCTCGGAAATATGGATCACCAACTAGCCCAAGTGCATCCCCTTCTTCTCTCCTAGTACGTTTAGCACCCTTGGGTGCAACGAGCCAGTTCAAGCGGAGCCAAATTCGGATGTCGGAGAGACTTCTGAATTTGGTATTATTTCCAAAATTAACTACTCTGTGGCCACTTGACTTGATCCCATATTCGCCGCCATTTCCGAAAATAAATAATGCACCCCAGATTACCCCTCAGGCAATGCATACCAGTTAAAAAATCACTGTATGAAAGGGCGGCATGAAAGATCGTGTTAAAAAATACTTGCACTTTGTAAGTACATTTCATTTTATAGTACTTTACTTCAAGTATATTATACTCAGTGTACTTACTACTTTACTTGAAGTACATCGCGTCTCGTTTACTTTATACTTTAAGTACTTTTTAGGCGTACTTCACTCCACACTGCAATTTGCTTTCAAGAGGCTACTGTCAAACACCAAACTTCACTGCACAGGTTGCCAACCCCACATAAGCATTTTCCACTACACCTTTTCCCCTTTTTATCGCAGACTTCTGGGGGGAGATCATTGGTCGGGTTTGTTGGCGCACCGAGGTCCGGAGCAGGTGGAGCGAATGTTCGCGCTTCAGAACCCAGAAATTCACAACCCAATAACTTTTACAAAACTTCCAGTGGTCCAAAGAAAGCTATGTATGGATATAAACAGAATGGTTAGTTGTTTTGCGCCATGTACATGTGTCGCTATCCGACTTTGGGAGTACTCGATCGCACTTGTATGCTCTGTTTCACCTTCAAGTGGAGGGAAGAGCGTCGAACCTTTCAGAAGGGGCTCGGTTTCGCGTTGCTCGCCACGCGAACGCGACCGAACATCCCTCCCTCCCCGACGTTGCTCCGACGACGACGCTGGTGACGTCACGCGCTCGACAGCGGGTGATGCACCGAGGGGTCGAAGTCTGACAGAGATGGCGAAGCGCGCGTGGCGTGGCGTGGCGTCGGATGTCGCAACAACCAGTTTCCCGCCAATTCAGAATTGAGGCGAGCTTTCCGGCCCCCATACATCGTGCGCCTACGAGCGCGGGCGGGCGTTGGAATAACGCCGAGCAGCGCGCCGCCGCTGACGCCGGTCCCAGCACGGAACTAGAGAGCCCAGATGTAAGAGATGAAGCAACTCAAACCATGGAGACCGTTCGCAATCTAATGGCGGTGAACGCCTCCTGTACCAATTGGTTGCGTGGCGAGGAATAAAGTGAGTGGAAAGGCGGAGACGCTTGCGGACGATCAGCCCTTTCGTCGCATCAGTCTCAGCTCGTGCTATTCCAAACGCGGCCAATAAGTCACGTGAGCCCAATCGAGAAGTTGGAAACGCTCTGTAATCTAGGCACACTATGAAACGCGCGCACGACTCAGTCAACAGACGTTGTGACGTCACGTCACGCGGCGGCGTGACGTCAGCTAGCGCCGCCCGCTGAAGTGCGTCGAGAAAACAAAGCGAGGAAAGAAGCGAAAAAATATATATATATTTATAATAAACAAAAAAGGATGAAAAAAAAACGAAGACCTGTGAGAAGCGGCGGCACGGGGGCAAAAAAACAGCCCCCTCCAACCGGTTCTGATAATTCGACGTCAACCACCACCACCGCCACAACGCCTGGATGAACGAAAGAGAGACGAAATGAAAAAGAAAGGGAGAACTACAAATAGATAGATATAAATATATATATATATATATATATATATATATATATATATATATATATATATATATATATATCTCCGCGACGGCATTTACAAAGAAGAAAACACGGAGCAGACGGCCAGGCAATGGATGCTGCGAGTAGAGGGGGAAAAAAAGCAAATAACTGCGCCAAAGAGAGTCAAGCGGCACTTTCCGAGCCACGGCAATTGGTCCAGGCAACAAGGCTTGAAGCGCGCGCGGTTGCCGAGTTCGTAGAAGCAGGCGGCAAGCCTGACTTTTTCACTCTTTCTCTCGCCACGCTTCTCTCCCGCATGCCTGGAGATGTCTCAAACGACGACCATACTTCCCCCACTGCTCTCTCTTTTCTCCCAGTCATCAAGACTGCCACTGGTTTCGTCGGCCTATCAAAGTGCGGAGGCACTGTGTAGAGCGCGAATGCGTTTCGGTTACACCGCGCCACGAGAGCAGTGTTTACGGCGGCATCCCCTAACCGTGACAAAGGTTCATATTGAGAGGCACTATATGCCCCTTCTGCCATATTAGACAGTTTTAGTATAGCGTTGCTGGCTCTTACGTACGCAATACGCAATAGTATAGCGTACGCTAAAAACGAGCCGCTCGGACCGATTTTAGTTGTGCGTTACGTTTCCGAGTGAACAGCTCGCATGATCTTGGTTAAATTTGCCAGAGCCGTAGAATTCCGCGTGCTTATAGCGCCACCATGCTCCTGATAATAAATATTGAAAATGAAAATGTGTCCAATCCCTGAGCGCTGCACCCGGGGACCGCCCCGGGTGCAGCGCTCAGGGGGGTGTCGCGGCGGGCCACGAGAGCAGGGGGGGAGGGGGGGGGGAGGGGGGGAGAGTCGCGACGGGCCACGCGAGAGCGGAGGGGAAGGGGGGGAGGGGGTGGAGGCGGGCCCCGGGTGCCGCTGACCTTCGTGACGCCACTGACACCACGTTATTTCACCGTTCACGTAACACAGAACTTCGAGAACACCACGACGCCCTTGCTGAGCCAGTCGAGGTAACCGCCATCTTGAAACTGGCGCTCTCGTCGGGCCCGGGATCTCTCGAGAGCTTCCCGCAAAGCCCGCTATGCGACATCCCCAGCGTTGCGTGCGTACGCAATACGCTAGCCCTTCTCTTGCGTTCTGGGCATGCGCCCTCACGACCCGCAATTTCCTTGCGTACGCAAAGCTATAGTGTACGGTCCACTAAAACTGTCTATTGTTGCTCAGGATCAGCGTTGTCAGTTGTCACCGGTTTCGCAGACGTGCCTTACGAAAAACGCAGAGAGCGCTTTCCGTCGCTTTAAACAGTACCGCCAGCATTTCAGGAGTACAACTATAGCAGACACCGTCTGTCGCAATGTGGCTTTAGAGAACAAACATGGCGGCGTCCACAAGCCCCCCTGCCGCGTCAACGAATGTCACATGACGCGAATTGACGATTGAGCGTCTTGGGGACGCCAGACAACAAGGGGACGACAGTCTAGGAGGTGTTAACGATAGTGACTCAGGGGGGAAACTGACGAGACTGCGCTTAGGTCTAGAGTGACGCTTTGCAGCCTCTCGTGCAATAAAAAAAAAAAACATGTCGGGCTGCGCTCGCAAGACACAGCGAGGTAAGACACCAAGAGACCACAACAAGATAGCCCAAGATCCCTGGCTCAAGGAAGAATTACATCTAGTCCTGGTAATCGTGCTCGTCTGGAGACTGCACCTTCAAATAAACCTTTCGTATCTGGTGTTTCGGTTGAGACCTATAATGGTTCCAGTGAGCTTGCCGAAGGTTTGGGGTAACCTTCTCGGCGAGTAATGTCGCATGCGATTAATGCAAATGTTTGTGTCACTGACAGGCGTCGGCGGCAGACAGAGTGGATCTCAGCGTACTTGCAGGGAGAGGAGGGGGACTGACACACGATACATAATTAGGGTACAAAACGAAATCTAATAGAGAGGTAACCATCAAATACAAAACGTAGCCAGAACTGAACGGAACAGGTAACACAAACGGGTGAACTTGACGCAACGACGGTAAGGTCAACAAAGTGAGCTTAGTTTATGTTTAGAACAAAACGAGAACGCCTTAGCGATAAATGACGCTGCAACGGGCTCTCGAATCTAATCCAACTAATAATCGGTACGATACGGAAAGTAGCAGCGAAGGCTGGTAGAAAAAGCCGGAAAATGATTTCGTTGTAGTCCTCAGAATGGGACCAGCGCTAACTAGGTCTCTTAATCTGTTCTTTTTTTTTTCTTCTTTACCATGAAGTTAAACAGTTGAGCGAACCGTGGGCTCGTGTTTGCAAAGCCTAGAACATAAGATTTAAAGGGAAAAAGAAAAACATATTATTGCTCCATTTTGTTCACTCAGTTACAATTTCGCACTTTCTGCCTGGCGTGGAACTCGCCAACCAGAACTTTATCTATTATAAAAAGCCTTTCGCGAACAGAAAGAGGGTAAAAATCCCACTACTACTACTACTCCTCACATAAAAAGAAAAGTTTTGTGCATTTTTTTATTTGATTTACAAAGTAATTTTACAATATTGGGTTGTCGGAGTAAAAAAAAAAAAAGCAATGCGTTTGGCGTCCGAAACGTGTACCTGTTAATAAAATAAAGACAAGCTAATGTAAATTCGCTCTGAAAATGCTTGGTTTTGAGATGAATACGAGTATAGGTGGTACAACCCATCGACCGTCGGTTTCGAATGGTCCAGCTCAGAACTACAGCTAATCAGTCCAGTTAAAAACGTCAAATTTAGGAGAAGGAAACACAAAGCTAAACGCCCATCGCTCCACCATCTAACCTCGAAACGCCGGACTCCGTACCCGAGGAGCAAATACTACAAACCGAAAGCCGCCAGGCAACAACAGAAGAGGAATCTCCCCTCCCCTCCCCTCCTCCTCCCTCCCTCCCTCCCTCCCCCCCCCCCCCCCCCCCACTCGGCGCTTTTCCCCCTCATTAAACAAGAAGCTCCCACCAGCAAGGGCGACCTTGCACATCGTCCGACACATACTGAGGGTATACACAGATAGCAGCAGCGCGGACACAGCGGTAACAACAGACCAAGCAGAATGGAGCCTGCAGATAATAACCGAGCGCAAAAACACAACGTTCCAGAAACACAGCGAGAGAGAGAGGGAGAGATCTACAAACACCCGGAAAGATGTTACGGCCAGATTAGAGCGAGCGAAAAAACCAGGTCAATGCCACTGGGACGGAAGTGGTGCCGTCCGCAGCACGCAAAAACAACAGACGCGCTGATACTGCCCTGGCTACAAAGTCGGCGTGTCGTGTGACGAGCGTAACGGCGAAAAAGTTAGAAACAAACCGCAATAACATAAAGTGTAAAAAAGAAGAAAAGTAAGAGAGAATTGTTCAAGGTGATGTGAGGAACGACTGATCGACCTCGGGGTAACGCGCTCTCTTTCGGAAGTAGCGCGTCTACGACGTAACTAGGTTTGTTGTTGCTCCTGGGCGGACCCAGCGAGGGGAACTATACTAAAGATAGCTAGGAGAGCGAAAGCCGACCGGCATGACGTCGGCAAAGAAGCGCTATGATACGAGGTTATTGTAGAAATATGGGCGTCGAAAGTGTGCACGTTCCCACCTTTATCCTATTCTCCGTTACCGAGCTAGAAGATTCAAAAATAAACGATACTTTGAGAACGGGTCGGACGACCAGCACACCTCCACTGCTTTCTTTCGTTCCTGTCTGGCAACTAAGCAGAGCGAACGCTGGAGAGGACCAGGGTTCGCTCTGCCAAAGGGGAAAGAGGTGGGAGGTTCTCCCCTAAGCTGAGACTGGTAAGAGTCCGGACCAATCAGCCGCCTCCCTTTCATCACGTGACAAGGCTTTCTGCGCGTAAGTATGAGCGAGGGCGTGATCACGGGGGAAAGAGAGGCGTCTGACTGGTCCAACGAGGACGTAGCTCTTACCGCAGTCTCAGCTTAGGGCTGAACGGAGTAGAGGTGCTCTTTCACGCTAGGGTTTGCAGTGGTTCTGCGGATTTCCGAGGTGTGGGATGGAAGCGTGGTGAAATAGTCCAGGCTTGTACTAACGCGTTACAAGTAATGGATTACTTGTAATCAATTACCTTTAAAGAGTAACGATCCTTGTAATTGAATCACGTTTTTGCTGTAATCGATTACAAAATTACCAATTACAATTTTTCTCAATTTCTTTTTTTTTTTTTTTTTTGGGGGGGGGGGGGGGGGGGGGGGGGTCAGATGAGCCGGAGTCACTGAGCTCTGGGTAACGGTTTTTTCTAAAGCACTAAGCACGGGACCTCGAGGATTAGTAGGCGAGTTTACTAAGCTTCGTTTCCTGGGTACATATTTTTTTTTGGTACACCGAAGACTACGCCCGGGAATGTAAAATGAACTTATCCAGCCTCTTGTGAGTAATGTATTTAAACAGCGTGGAAGTAATCATTACTTTAGAGTAATGTTTGATTACTTTTTGAGGCTGTAATTGTAATCGGTTACTTTTTATATTGAAGTAATTGTAATTGGTTACTTTTTTGTCAGTAGCGTGTACAAGTCTGTGAAATACCAGCATTCGTTTTTGCCTTTTAATCCCTTCTGTAAACTGCTATGAGCAGCGGTCGTCAAGACACCGCCAATCGTCCGTCGCCAATCACCCGTCTCTCGTTGGCGCGATATTGGACCGTCGTCTCCATCGACAAGCTCCGCACGCCGGCGTCGTCGACGGCGAGGCAGGCAGCGGCGAGCGCGCAGCTTATCCGCGCTTTCTTCGGCGTTTCCAGGTCAATGCCGCCGCGGCCCGACCTTGGCTGCGCGTCGCGGCTGCGAACGCGGAAACGCCGCTCGCCGTGGCTGATGGCCTTCGGCCCAGGCGTCGCCCAAGCCGCCCCCCCTCCCGGCACCCGGCGCCCAATTTAGAACCGCCCCCCATTAGTGTCGTACGGCCGACGACGATTCGCCGAAAAGAAACCCGAGTGATTTTAAGGTGCGCGTGCCCGGCTCCGGGCAAAACGGTCCCTGACATGACGGTCTCTGACGGATTCGGATCCGGGCAAAATGGTCCCTGACGCAATGGTTCCCGACGACACGGTCCCTGACGAAGTGGTTCCTGACGAAATGGACTCAGACAAAATGGCCCCCGACAAAAAAAAGAAAAGGTCCATGACGAAATGGAAATGGTCCCACAATGGTCCCCGACAAAACGGTCTCAAGTGCGAACGACTAAACCGTCCCAATTATATAGGGTTGTTTGGCGTTTGTCCTGTCTACTCCCTTCTCTGTCCTTGTTTACTGCACGCTGTGTTACCAAATAATTAGTGGTCCATTTACTCGCAGGTCTAATTTTGAGCGAGGAATGATTCAGAGACACGCATCTAATTAGAGGTCGACAACATAAAAACAAGTTGTTGTTTTTTTTTTTCGGCGAAAGCTTATTTTTTTGACGTACATACATGCCATATCCAGGAACTAAAGACCGAATCACACAATAACGTGCTAAGAAAAAAAAAAAAAGGGGGGGGGGGGGAGATATTGTTGAAACCGACATTGCGTATTTCCACCACACTGACTTTTCACCCGAAAACCCTAAATCCTTAAAAACAAAGTGGACATTTTCCCCGTGCGGTTTTGTACTGTAGTCACCAAGGTCCTAGGAACATCGGGGAGGTCTCTCAGTCCTGACCACTCGATTTCGTGCACCAGGTGTCACTGGGCCGAACCGCAGGGTCACATGGGACACTCGGCGCTACATTTGGCCGGGATGGGTCGTAGCATCTGCTGCAGTACGATTCAGGGTAAAATGAGGCACAGCCTCCACTTCCCCGCGCCGTCAGAACGACGGACATGTGACAAACTTCTCTTGGATTTTCGAGGTTCGACTGGTTCGGCAACCTTGGAACTTTGGGCACAACTAGTATGTTCTACATTTCAGAGAATAATTACGCAAGTACAGGTATGCACGCGAGCATAGTATTCGAACTCAAGTCGAAATTTCGAAAAAGTCGAACCTGCGACCTCGAACTTTGGCATGTTCGCGACCAACATCCCTAGTCAAAACCCCGACGAGGACGTCCCGCGTTGGAGAGGAATCCGCGACACGGACGCGTGTCCGCGACCAGGAAAACCATAGAGTTATTACAATAAACGCTAGAGGCTCAACTGGCGCTAGTGTCTACGTAACTTCCGGTTGCAAATTGAAGCAGACAGCATGCAGTCTACTTTTCCAGTCTTCCTGTGTATTCCTATGGGAAAACGCGCGTGAATTTTGTTTCGTCGCCGGAAAATAACATGAATAACTTTTGTAATTTCGGTTGTACCGGATAGTATGTACCTTTATTGGTATTGTGAATGTGTAATTGCTTTAGTTACAGCATTTTTTCTTTACCACTGAGCGATGTTAAACTTCGCTATATTCCAGGCCCAAACCTCTGTTCCATGGCAGGTATGTAGAAACGAGCGACGATTCTAAGCAAAATAACGATCGAAAGGAATGTAGAGTGTGTTCAAAGTTCGCCAGCATTCCGTTGGTGCTTATATATTGCTAATACGCCTGTCCTCTCACTATATGAAAATGACCCCATCGTGCATCTTTACGAGTGGTTAAAAAAAACGTTCGAAACGTAAAGAATAAAGTACGTGGGCTACGAAAGGTGGGTTTTCTTAATATTTCTTATGTTGAGGTTTTTATCGCGCACCTGTTCTCTGGCTTCCCCCTATTTGCAAAGATTTGGAGCGTGCGGGTGATGATTTGAACACAGAACTAGCATCTTCGCACATATTCACTAGCAGAAAGAATAAAGCAGTACTTATTTATTGCAAATCGGACTATATTACGTGACTTTCAGTTTATTTTGGATCGTCTGCATGCACAAGGAGTTACTTATCCACTGTTACTGCGTAGTTCTTGCCGTCTCTCTTGGTTTTCCACATGTCCTTCGTTCGTTTGGCACGTATATCCCCCATGCTGGAAAGCGTCGACGCCGTGTTCGCGCTAACAGTGTCCCACAGTGCACACAAATGCACGTACGAGGCGGTTTTAACACCGTTTTTCACGCCACGAATTTCAAATAAAAAATTTTAAACTGACCAATTATTTCGTCTGCGTGACTGAGAAATGTTCCAATGTGCCTAGTACGTACAAATTATTCGTGATTTTGCTCTTATAATCGAGCGCAGAGAGAAAATGCACTCGCTTTTTCCCATAGGAATGCATTACCGGAAGTCAATTTCTGACTGCTTGCTGTCTGCTTCAAAATGCAACAGCACACTAGCGCCAGCTGAGCCTCTAGCGTTTATTGTAATAACTCTATGAGGAAAACAAACTCGCGAGTGTAGGGCAAGAAGAGCGGCGATGTTCCATAAATCGACGCGCGCGCCGCCACCAAGCGGGGGCGGGACGCCGCTTCGCAAAATTGGGTCAAGGTGCGGCCAGCGCTACGCAGCTATCGAGGAGCTCCCGAGAGAGCGCGAGACGCTAACGGGATTCCGCGAGAACCCGGCTGGCCCCGATGGAACCGTACTTCCAACTGCTCCGGAGCGAGCATTAGCAGGAAAGCAGAGACGTGCGAACACCGCTTCGAATCCGATGGCGCAATGTAATCCCTGGCTTCGATGCTGCGAGAAGAGCCGACATGTCATTGGCTTTCCCTATAGACCCGTGAATGATGCGGGATTTTTCGATTCAAACCGCGTTGTTCGCACATCTCGCGGGGGAAGCGTCCCTAGCATCCCTAGAGCGAAATACCAGTGCGTCGACTTTCCCGCAACGGAAGGCCGAGCTCTGACTGGAATGATTGGTGGGTTGACGCAAAGCTCGCTGCCTTCGTCTTCGTCAAAGCGTACGAAAAGATTTGCGTCGTCGCCACTGCGCATGCGCCGAACGCAAACTGCGGTCTGCGTGCGCTATTTTTCGGATATTGCGTGCGTACGCAAAGTGTCTTTGCGCTCCTCCAAGGAAGATTCGTGATGAGAAGTTGGCTAAAGCCAAAACGAACACAATTAAAAAAAAAAAAAATGGCAGCTCCCAGGACTGCAGCTACGGTCGCTGTGGCGGCGCCATGAGAGCGACGGCGGCGACATTCTCGGGACAATGATTTTCGACGCAGGACGGCATTGCAGTCGGTTTGGAAGAACCAGCAAGGCGGGCAACGATCGCCGGCAACTTTGGATGCTTGCGATGCGCGAACATTTCTCGGCGAAGGCACGGTGTGCGAAGGTCAGTACACGAGACTTCTCTTGCCGAGGCGACGCAAGCGGACGCGACCGGTCGACCGCTCCCGTCGCATTCTCATATTTGAACAAATCTAAAATGTTACTTTGACTCAAGAAAAAAAAAGCACCTATTTTTAAGTTGTGTGGAAAAAAAAAAAAAAAAGAGTTACTGTATCTTGGTTGCGTTGCAAGCGCGAGAGATGTTTGCGCTTTTGCGTCGCGGCGGAGAAACGCTATCCTAAATCTCTCTTGCGTAGCGTGCGCTAACCCACGCGCTAAAATTGCGTACGTTATTCTAAAACTCCCTAAAGGCTTTGCGTCCACCCGCTAATCATTGCAACCAGAGCCTCGCTGGTTGCCTTTGACCGTGCTTTGGCTGCGCATGCAGGTTCGAGGCTCTCGAGACTCGTTATCGGAGGTAGTGAGCACGCGCTGGATGGAGGCGGCAACTGGGACTCCTTGCCGTTCTAATTCTGTGAGTGAATATAACAGTCACCAAATACGGTACAGATTAGAAGTTGAGTGACGCTCGAATGCAAACGAGTCTTCGCTTGTCTCGGGCGTTATCGCGCAGTAGATTGTGCCGGATATTTTTGTGCCGAAAACAAAACGGAAAGTTTGACGAGGAATTGTATTTAACGTGTCCGGCCGTAGTATTTATTGCTTATTTCTTCGCCAAAATGGGACCAGCTATGAAAGTATTTTTTTTTTTTATTAACAGTTTAGGTCACCATAAATGAACGAATGCATTTCTAACATAAGAGCTGCGCGGAAAAGACACCGCCTCCCGAATCCCCGGAGAGAAATGACGTCATTACTTCCACCAATACGAACGTAACATTTTTCTGACGTTACAAAAAAGGAGGAGCAGCCAGCGTTCTTTATTTCCAAGGTTGGCACCCGTAGAGACGGAGCTCAGCTCAATCCTCCTCGGCACGTTGGACGCTGAACGAAGCGTTCTTTTTTAACACATAACGAGTTTTATCAGCTGAATTCTATAAAAAAACCTCACGTAGCGCCGTGATGTATGCGATACGATGACGTGACACCATGACGTCGTGTGACGTCAGTCATGTGACCTCGTGACGTCACGTGACATCATACACCCATATGATATGTGCCCAGCTCATCCGCCACACGTCCTGTGCCGCCCGGTCTTAGCGTTATCGAACTAGCGCAATATTTCCTTTCTTTCTTAGCGCGTGTGGGTGGAGACTTCTGTAATTTTTTCGTTGAAACAACTTGTGCAGACTAAAGTATTTGGTGGGTGGTTTATTGTAGACCAGAGAGATGCACATGCTGTCGCAGACCAAGGCCCACCAAGATGGAGACCGGCGACATCACACGCCGGGTGTACGCAGACACAGTAGAACCGCCAAATCGCGAGGCTCGCGAGCAAACGAAGCGTCGTCGTAAGTAAGCCGGAAATTGAAGGAGGAAGGACACGGCAAAAACACAAACACCGCCTAGCGATTACAAAAAAAAAAAAAAAAATACCGAAATAAAAGTACAGCTTCTTCCAGTGCTGAAACAAAGGGATCAACAAAAGAGAGGAGGCGGGGTAGAGAGAGGAGGAGGCAGAGGGAGAGGACGGCGGCCACATAACAGACACAGAAATGGGTCAAGGCTTTCACCGGCTGACACGGGGGCCGGCATTGGAATCTCCTTCGCGGAGCGCACGCGCGCCGTCCGCCGGACAGACGCGGTCGACGTCACCAGAAATGAGGAGGCAGCCAATCGGGAAGGCGGCTTCCTAGTGACGTCACTCACAACCCCCCTTTCCCTTCACTCCTCCCCGTACTACCATCGTAAAAATTTGGAACCCTGGGATCTGCAATGCTGCTCAACTATATCCCGGAGTCAGGCACGTAGCCAGGATTTTGTTTCAAGGGGGGGGGGGGGGGGGGGGGGGGCATGACAAAATGCTGTATGAGGGGGGGGGGGGGGGGGAGAGAGGAGGCCCCAGCAAAAAGGGAGATTTCGGGAGGGGCCCGGGCCCCATGCCTGCCCCCCCCGTGGCTGCCCGGAGTACAACGGCAATCAAAAGGAAAAGCGGTCGGTCATACACCATAATCTGAAGAAGGCTGCATACTATCGCTTCTCGTCGTATACTTTTTAATTAGGACTCGCGACTGGCTAAGCGCGACCAACACGCAAATTTCGCGAGGGAAATGTCATCACTGTGCCGGTGAGAAAGCACATTTATTTTTCTAAAATAAATCGAGTGATGCCACACCAAAAACGAAGCCAAGAACAATGCAGACTGCACACCTCTAACTGTTATGTTCGTCGAGATAGACGAAGGTACGGGATCCTCGGCTTCAACAGTGAGTTCATGCGTAGCGGACGTCGACATATCAATTTGGAAGTGAAGAGGAATCGGTATCGGGCTTTAAAGTTTCAAGCACAACTGTCCCAAGAGTTCTAATGGTCGTGTCTTCGGCTGCCCCAGCTAAAGCTCTCGTTAACACGTGGCTAGCACTGACGTCAAAGAAGCGGCCATTGCTGTGGCCGGAAGTCACTGGATCCTGGGGAAAGTAGCGCCATTGCCTTCCCTGCCTGCTAACCGGACACAAATTGATACTAACATACATACGACCACACCTGGAAAGGTAATTGGCTGATCGGTCTCAGTTGCCATAGCAATCGCCATTTCGGTCCATTCAAATCTTCGAAAGGGTTGTTTCGAACCAGTCGCGCCAAGATCGCTATGTAGCGTCATCGTACTGAAAGCGTTCGTCGCCAATATAAGCGTCTTTGGCACCGCGCACGCAATCACCTTGTCAATCATGCTTATCTCCACAGAGACCTTACAATGGTGTTGCGGTTCTTCCGTATTTAAAGACAAGAAAATCATGTTTCAGTGCCGCCAAAACACCGACGCCGCATGAGGTGGCGGAGCGAAGATGTGCGCTTGTTTCCACGACGTGTGGATAACAAAATCTCGGTATTCAATATATGTTTTTGTGACGCAACCTATGGCCGGAAATTTCGATCGACTCCCCAAGAACGGAGAGGTGAAAGAAAAACTGCTCATTCCATTAACCAAAATGGCGACCATAGTCACCATACGGGGCGAGCTCGGCTCTACTCTCCCAGGATCCAGCGACTTTAGGTTGGCCTTGCTGCTGAGCGCGCATTTATCATTATCGAATTTGTCTCTATCGCCAAGAACGAGTAGAAGTGACAACCAGCAGGATGCTATGACCTACCGTGCAAGCGATGTATTCTGAAGGTCTCGAGGTGTAGCCAATTGCGGATGGATCGTGCAAATACCGCATCCACGAGCAAGCATGTCATCGGTAGTTTCCGCCATAAACCGCGGCGACAAAGAAAAAAAAAAGTTTATTGGTATTAATTGGGAACGAGATAGATCGAGAGCTGAGGCGCAGAAGCACAAAAGGAAATCCCAAACGACAAAAAAGCGACGACAGGTCCATTCGAAGAACCCGGGGGAAAACACGGACGAGAAACAACCTAAAGGGGCCCACCAACAATTTTTGGACTGGTTTGAAGTTCGCGCTGAAACGGAGCTTATGAAAGCAGGAACACCGAGGAAAAAACATATTACAGAAATTCGCAATATTTTGTGAGTTATTAGCAAATTAAATATTGCAGAAAACAACTTTAAATAAGCAAAACATTGCGCTTCATGACGTAAAATGAAACAGTTTAGCGATTGGAGCAAAGCGTTGGCCAATTGGACGCGAGTTTGGTTGATAGCCCGTCGGCCCGGTCGGCCATTAGGCCTCGCTGCAACCATCGTAGCTTTGGAATCGGGTTGCCATCATCGATGAATTTACCGGGCTTATCAGATTTTGAGCGCCAAATTCTTAAAAAGGAGTGCGGAGCTGGGCGTCGCGCCGTACGAGGACACACCACGCAAGCGCCGCGACGCGTCTCTGCCTCAGTCCGCATCGACAGCCGCAAAAGCCTCGTCTCCCGCAACTCCGCCACCGGAGCCACCTCGGCGAGTAGGAGGTACTCCGCCGCTGGGAGGCGCGCATGTGCGACGAGGCGTTGTTTTCGCCCTTTTTGAACTTTAATTTGCAACTTTATTAGCTCTATAAAAACGACTTTTTAGAGAAATAATGACGGTTAACGTGTGATATACTTTATTCCGCTTCAAAATTTCTGGGACGGCTCTCGCCAATCACGAAACCCAGTGAATGTGACGTATAGTGAAAGGGAGCGCCGTTATGCGCGCGCATTCGGCACCTCGCGGCGCCACCGTCGGAGGAGGTGTTTCCGAGTTGTCAAATTAAAATATGATGCGCTAATATTTTTAAACTCTTTCGTTGTCCACTGGGTTTCCGGGACCACTAGCGTGGAGAAACCGCAAAAAAAAAGTAGACGCTCAAATACTGTTGGAGGGCCCCTTTAAGAATTTGAGCCAAAGTCTTCTACCGGTTACTCGAAAAAAAGTAATCCTATATAATTATAATTACACTTGGTCAAAACGTATTCAGTAAGATTACTCGATTACATAAGAAGAAAAGTAACTGGCCGTAACCTGAAAAAGTAACCGCTACTTTTCTGATTACTTTAGTTAGGTTTTCAAAACGACAGATTTCTCTGCCGGTTTGAAAACGGGTATTTCGTACTGTGCATTAGGGTGTCTTAGGGAACCGTGTTTGCACATCCGATACGGTACGATGGGACGTCCGGTACGAATGGGGCATGAGAGAGTCTTCTGTGGCAGCGCATGCGTAGATCGCACCGGAAGGCCACACATTTTAATAAACCATACTCCTGTCAGAAGACTTGAAAACTTCCACAAAGGGCGCCATCAAAAAGGGGGAGGGAAAATAGTACCAGTTATAAGTAATTTTAGTTATTCAAATATACTCTAATTACTTCGGTGATTACTTCGTAATAAAGATAATCAAATCATTACGAAATTACATCACAAAGTAATCGATTACAAGTAATTTTTACTTGTAATAAGCATCGTACGGGTCCGATTGGAGCATCCCCCAAACTTCCAAGCGTATGCAACGCTGCTCTACCTTTCCTCCAGTACCGCCGCACCGTACGCATGTACCGTTCACGCACTTTCTTCGTGATTTTTTTTTATCTCTCCCTCTCTCTTTCTATCTGGGGAAAAAAAAAAAAAAAAAAAAAGATCTTTGGTACGGCAGGCACCGGAAGCGGGGGGTGAAAAACAAAAGCAAGGTGGAGGAAAAGAAGAGCCCGAAAAATAATTAGCTGGCGCCACGACATCCATTCCAATACGAGCGTTTGGCCTCCAGGTAACTCTTGCTCCTGTGCCTTCGAAAAAACCCTCCCTTCATCGAGCTCTCGCTCTCTCTTTTCCTTCCTCTCTTTTCTTTCTCTCTTTCACTTTAACGCAGCCCCGCACGACAGACCCACACGTACACACATCAAAGTAACACAAACGTTTCGTTGTTCCAAGCTGCAAACTGACTAAGACATCTAAGCGCCGACGCATGCCTTCCCACGAACAAGATTATTTTTTTTTGTTTTTAAATTAAAGAGGGAAAAAAATTGGCAGCGACATTACTTTCAAAATCCTACGATGGTGATTAAGTAATACTTTCAATTTGTTTAGAAGGCTATGTACAGCCTTGTATAGTATAGGTCACATCACGTGACGTCAATTTTCCGGCTATATTTAGCGGGTACTATTGGTGTATAGTTCACGTGACGTCAGGTCACGTGACATCAGGTCACGTGACATCAATTTCCCCGCTAAATTTAGCAGGAAACGGGCGCACGAACGGACGGACAAAATTTTGGGATTGGGCGGCAGCGTTAAAAGCATTTCATGCTTTAAAAAAGTTCATCCTTGCCCCGTCCTCCACAAACACGTAAGCGCTTCTACTTTCCTGCAGAGCACGCGGAGAACCAATCAGCATTATTCTTACGGCCCTATAAGAAGCTGCTTAACGTGCACTGCCCCCCGGTGCACTTGGAATCACCAATCACCGATCGTCCTTTCGTCCGTTTAAACAATGGGATGGGCGATCAGTATCATGCTCTAATAGCCACGCCAAAAGGTGTGGACGACACAGCACAATGGTGTGCATGAGAGGTATGCTCCGTTCACCCCTAAGCTGAGCCCACAGTGGGCGCCACGTGTTCGCCGGACCAATCAGCCGCCTCCCTCTTATCACCTGACCCGCCTCTCTGCGTGTGAGCTTGGGCGGGAGCGTGATGACGTGGCGAAAGAGAGGCGTGTGACTGGTCCAACGAGGACGTTGCCTCCACCGCAGTCTCAACTTAGGGCTGACACTGCGAAGGTTAACTTAGGGCGTAATCAGCGCAGGTTAGCTTAGGACTAGCCTGCACAGCTTAAAGTTTCTATCATAATTCTCTTTTTTTTCTTTTTTCTTTTTAGTCAAACGGATAACAAATAACAAGCCAAAGTGACCTCGGAAAAACTAGGCTCCACTGAGCCGGAAGCCTAGTTTAGAAAACAGAAAGGGAACATCCACTGCGCTACTTACGCGTCTTCTACATATGCCTGCTGGGCTTGTCAGTGGCAGCGTTACAAATTGAGCGCACTAAAGTCTAACACTGAATCAAAACAGCGTTGCTCCACTATGCGAAAATGAACATCGGGTCACCGCAGATATATCACATCTACCTTCTCAGACTCGGGGAGTTTTGCCAGAACTGAACCATAACCCGGTTCGAAATTGATCCGGACACAATTTAGACCAGATATCCGGAATTCATTTTTTTTTTTTTTTTTAAATAACAGGCTCCACTTGGTGGAAAACTAGGTTCCAGGATTCCGAGGACGAAACAATGCGCGGATCAGGATGGAGAGGGAAGAAGCGTCTTAGAACGAACTTAAAAGCAAAAAAAAAAAAAATAATAATAATAATAATAATAATAATAAAAACTGCAAAAAAAAAGGTCGGTGGGTGTTTTATCCAGGTCCCTGCAGCTCAATAAAGGCAGCAGGAGGCTATCCGCAGTAAAAAGTCCGGCTCCTCGCGGAGCATGACTCATTTGCACCTCTATGTAGAAAAATAAAATATATGTGTAGGTGCAGTTTAGATTCTATATACAAAACGTACACGTTTCAAAAGCCAAAAACATCGCTTGTTCCTTCCTCAACCGAGTCTACTTCGAGCAGCGTATGAACAATGAGCAAAACTTTCAGCACCGCTTGATCGTCGGCGGCGGTCGGGCGGAAAGGCACTATACTCGTTTTCACCTCAAGAAAAAAGGACGTTCTTACAAGATTAGGTTGTCGGAGGAAGAAGCAATGCGTTTGGCGTTTGAAACGAATACGTCTTCATTAGATAACACATATTTAATTTAAAATGCACCTACATATATCTTAATTCTCCTCATAAAAGGGAAAATTAGTAATGCTCCGCGAGGAGCCGGACTTTTTTTACTACGGTTCTTGAGGTGAAAACGGGTATAGTTGCGGCCAAGCTCTTGATTTTTTTTTTCCCACGTGCAAGGTGCGCTCTCGTGAGAGCTTCATGCGCGCATGTTTTTGTTGGGCGCTGTCCTCACTCAACGCAACACTTGCACACACTCCGGCCAAGAGCGAAGAAGAACGTAGTGTAGCCGCGTACTGAAACCCGAAACGTATAGATGAGATGTACCAAGGACAGCAAATACGCGCACAAATATACACAAACACATGCACAGCCACACGCTAATGGTGACATTAACGTTGCGCAGCGAAGACCTTTAGCTTTGAAGTTCGTGTGCACCTACCTGAACCGTCCATATACTCCTATAGTCAACCGAATGACGAATGGTTGGATAAATTGGGACGAACCTGTATACAATAACGACGTAACCACGCATTGACAAACACCGACCGTCTTTTTTGAATAAAGATGAATCGAAAAGATTGGTAGCCATCTTGCGCCATTTAGCCCGGGTTGTGTCGGCATTCGAATGAATGGTGAGAAAGAGAAAAGAAGAAAAAAGGAAAACAAGGGGAGATGTCAGGTCGGCAGCTGCATTGTGTTAACCTAATTACCAACGCCGGGTTTTGAACATTACCATACCATCGATCGTCCTCTTTACGTTTCTTTTGTTTTCTCCCTCGGCCAGTTCAGAGTTAGTGCCCGGTTTAACCCGCCCGCCCCCCTATCTCTCTCTCTCTCTCTCCGTAAGCTCAGAGGGAACCCTCGGCGCAAAACGAAAGCCCTCAAACAGGGACGCGGCGCCGAATAAATTACACCTGTCGCGGGAGCTGCTCTAGCGTAACGCAACGGACGGCAACAGGGGTATACCGTGCAAGCCGCGTTCACAACGTCGTACAAAAGACAGCCTGCAGACAGTGTGTGTGGTCTGTTTCCTCCTTATATGAAGGCCCCGTCAAATAGGCCATAAAGCCGGCGTCACACTGCTCCTATACATCATACAAAAGAGAGTCCGCTAATACGAGTCACCGCAATATCCGTGGTTCAAATGCCGCCTGCCGAGTTTTCTCCTCGAACTCATTGCCACGCGGCATTCGAAGCACGGATATCACCGTGCTTCGCGTTCGAACCTGAATGCGGACTGTCTTTCTTGTACGATGTATAACCAGCGTGATCCTGGCTGAGCCGCGAACTCGGCTCAGCTCGTATTGAGTGCGAGCGCTGCGTCGTCGTTCGTCGAGCAGTCGGATCCAATCGCGTGCCTCGTGCTCGAGGATAGATGGATGTTCATGGCTATACCCGTTGTAACGGGCGGTAGCTTGCACCACCTAGCCTCAGAAATGGCGACCGCCACAGTGTTGCTCAATAAGCTCTTGAAAAGGGGTCTATTAAAGTCACTAAATAAGCTACGCTCAGGTCATCCCGGCACTCCATTTCCAGATTTTTCTCCAGGGCGCCGCCATTTTGGTGTTTAGCGCAGAGACGGACGTAATTGGCGGTCGTTAAGATTTGAAATTGTGACTTCCTGAGCTCTGGGTACGGTGTGGGGAAGCACGGACGATGTCGCTTTGCTCTTTCGGGGACTGTTTTAACGTTTTTCGAGGACGGAAAACCGTTTCCTGAGATTTTAGATGAAGCTTCGGATAAGCTGGCAACAACGATTTTAACCCCCCCCCCCCCCCCCCCCCTCCCGACCTCAACCAATGACACCGTGAGCTTGGCTGCCTCGTCACCGCGCGCTATGTTCCCCTTTGATTGACGTGAACATCTTGGTGTTTCGACGCTTCAAACGCGCATTTTATAACACTTGCTCGCCGTACAGTCCGTGCGGATATAGAAGTTCAACATAACTTAGCAAAAGCGAACACTCCGGCCTCCCTGAGCCAACCAGAGGGTCGGAGCGGGGCACGCGTGATGACGCCCTGTCAGAGTGCGCTCTTCCCGTGGACATCTGTCACCTGTTTAGCTTCGGCACTTCGGTTGGCTCACAGGGGGCCGTAACGTCAGTCCACCGCCAAAGTTGTGCCGAAAATGACCATAGTAAAGCCGCGATAGAGACTACGACGCGATCCTTTCTGCGAAGTCGTTTTGACGAGGAAGCACCCTGGAAGCAGGGAGACTACAGAAACAAACCGAAGGACGGCAGCGAGGGCATACAAACCAAGCAGATTTGAACGGAGAAATACATGGGGATCGAATACCGGCGAGCTCAGTTAGTCGAGCACGATACCGGTCATCTTTGTGCCACATCCGTCGGTTGCTTCCGAAGATCGTTCTTAGTAGGTAAGGTCCAAGGTCACGAAGCGCACGAAGTCGCCACTAAGAACCGTCACATCAGCCTTGCTTTCGTCTGTTTTCAACCCTCCGTTAAGAACTTGTAACTAAAGAACAGCTAAAACTAAGCCTACTTAGTCTATAAGGGAACAGCGAACGAGGGTCAACAGTTCCTTAAGAAACGCAAGGCTTAGTTCTGATTGGTCCTGGGCATTTTATCTGCAGAAATTACGGAGAACGCCGAAGAGCGAACCAGGAAGCAAGAAGCCACGAATTTCTTAAGCTGTCAGTAACCATAGTCACTCCAAAGGACTAAAATGGCGTCCATGAGACACTCGTCCGACTCACCCTGAGGTCCTTGAAGAAGATGGTGCTCCGCGCCCAATCTACTTGCGCGAAGAGCGACTGGTCGATCACCTTGCACATGAGCTCGAACAAGTCCACCTCGCACTGGTTGTACGTCTGGTTCTGAAGGAGGCCGAACAACTGGCTCTGCCACTCCTTGTCGTCCATCATGTTCTTCTGGAACTCCCGCACCAGGGCCGGGACCTTGGCGTCGTCCGGATGCTCGCCGCCCAGCGCCGGTTCGTACGGTGGTTGCGGCGGCGGAAACGCCTTGGGTGGAGACGACGGGCCGCTCTGCGTGAGCCAGGCGGGCGTCGGGGGTGCCGGCAGCGACGGTGGCGGGGGTGCCGCCGCGCTCTTGGCCGGCTCACCCTGCGGCCCGTAGTGGTGGCCGCCACCCTGCTGCGCGGGCCCTTGCTGCTGGGAGCCCGAAGGCACCAGCGCCATGGGCTGGCCCACCATGCCGGGCAGCGGGGACGGCGACGAGTCCGGGGAACTCGTGGACGAGCTGAGCTGCGGGATCTGGATCTCCTGCTTGATGGGTCCGCCCGGGTCCGGGGAGTAGAGACCGGGAGACGAGACCGTGGCCGAAGGGGGCAGCGCGTAGTGGACCCCTCCGACGGGGCCTCCGCCCCCGAGGGATCCCGCGCCCGAGGCCTCCGAGCCGCCGGGACACTGGTTTTGGGTGAGCTGCTTCTGCCGGAGCATCTGGAGCTTGCGCGCCCGGTCGCGCTTGTACATGGGGCCGAACTTGTTCCGGCCGCCGCGCATCCGGTCCGCTCGCACGGCTGCGCAGAAAGACGGGCAAAGGGTTAGTTTCTTCGGCTCGTAAGTTTTGGAAACACATCTTATGCTCATTGCCGCTTACAGCTCAATATAGAGAAGAACGGCTTCGACACAACTATTCGAAATGTACGGTCATGTATGCTAAAACTCTTCAAAACATTTTCGCGCATTTTTTTTTTCTTTTGTCTACATTAGCAGTTTTTTTCCACGACTTTGTTGGGTGAACTTAAAAGACCTCAGTCCGGTAACGCAAGTCAAAAGAGGTTCTCAAGGTCGGTAAACACGGAATACAGGAACGCCATCGTTGCCGCGATATCATGTTGCAACAGACTATATGACACAAATGGTTCATTGGACAACCGCTTCCATTCCGTTACCTGTGTGTCATGGAGGTATAGAAAGTGGGAAATTAGGCCGCCTGAAACTGACGTCTGATGATCCGCAGTAAATGCTCTACTATCCCTAAAAAAAAAAAAAAAAAAAAAAAATTGTAGAACACAGAGACGGCCTATTACGGCAAAAAGTACAAATATATATCCCAGCAAATGACGAAGCTACAAAAATCTGATTTGTTTAGGGACAATCGCCGGGTCCTTCTATTGCTCGTCGTTATTAGCCGTCTCCGTGATGCAAAAAAATAATTCACTGACTTTTTCAGAGTGCGACTGGATGGATGGCAGTGGCTGCTAGCTCGCGCCACCTAGCCTGCACTATTTAAATATTCGCGATCGCTATGCGAAAACAAACTGAAGGAGAGGAGGAGGCGAGAGCGCGCGGGGAAGTTAGAACGTTGAGCTCTGGTTCGAATGATTAGTGGGTAGACCCCTTTTTCTATGGGTTAGAACGCGTCCGGCGTTCCGAGTTCGACAAGTGCAGCGGAGACAAAGGCAGCTAGCTTTAGGTCTACCCCATAATCAGTCCAATCAAAGCTCGGCGTTCTGACGTCCCCTCTCGTCACCTCCTCTCCCTCAGTTTCCCGGCGCATTCAGTTGTCGATAAGCAGAAGAAACGAAAAAAGGGGAAAATAAAACAAGTAGACTGTGTCGCACGTGCCCCATGAACCGGAACGTAATTTGCACGCAACGCTACCCCTACTGGACGGCGAAGGCGATGCTTTTTAGACTGAGTTACGGGCAAAATTAAGCCAAGTAGAAAGATACCTTTGAAAACTGACCTCGAGACTGAGATAAGTAGAAAAAAAAAGGGGACACCACAGACAGAGTTGGAGACTCTGCATGTGGTGTCCCCTTTTGTCTGAAGTCTCGATGTTTTTTAAAGATGAATTGTCACCAGCTCGCCTGTAGTTTGAGTATCATATTAGAAAACCAGGTCGTCGGATGGACCCGATACACCGTGCACTGTTCAATGCCTCTTCACACGGGAGCGTCCCCTCCCATCAGGTGGAGGAGACGAGGGTGTAGGGAAAGGGAGGGAAGGAGGGGGAGGGGTGGCAGGCTGGACGAGCACGGGGAGAAAAAAAAAAAAAAAGAGAGGGGAGAAAAACAGAAAAGAGAGGAGAGGGAAGATATGGGATGAAAATGCCGCCGCCAAGACCCGCTGACCCCGATAGCAGACACGTGACTTAGACTCCACGGCTGCGGAGGCTGGCACGCGGGCAACGCGGGAAACAGACAAAACAAATGTCCGAGGGCCGCGTGTGTTCCCTATCCGCCAATGTCAGGTGTGGCGGCTTGTACCCCCGCACGTGCGATTCACAGGAAGCTGAGTGCTTCGGCACCGCGGGAGGCGTGAGCAACTTTCCATCCTTGCGCCTTGTACACTTCTTAACCGAGCAAAAATAGTTTAGTACAGTGCCGTAGTACCTATAGGCTCCTTGCACTGACGTCACATCGCATACTTTTGAACACCATGTAAAAGGAGGAGAGGGAAGCTGCTTTTGTAAAAATTTTGACTGACAGGTTAATCTTCTATAATCTTCTGGGAAGAGAATAGCGACGCCTGTGCAAATCCGAGAGGCACTAAGGAGGATCCTGATAAGAGGGGAACTCCTTCCCCTTTTTTCTGGAGGGCATCGGAAATGACGTCATGTGCAGGCCACGTATTCTTAACACTGCCATTCGTTTTTGCTGGCAAAATAAATACTTTACAGTCTTATGTTATCGTGAAACGCGTAAGCGCGCAGGCGAACTGGTGGAAGTTAACCGTGTCATAAACTAGACAAAAAAAATGTATATATATAAAAACATAATATACAACACATATATAAACCACACGCACACACACACACACGTGTGTGTGTGTGTGTGTGTGTGTGTGTGTGTGTGTGTGTGTGTTATGTTATTGGTCTTGAGTAGTTTTAAGACATGGGCTTTCCAATTTGTGTATCATATTCTTCCTTTCCCTTCTTTTTTATTATGTTGTCTCTGAGTATGCAGCAAGCATACTCAGTGCAGCAAGCCGCAAGTGGCTTGCTGCACCGACGAGGGACTGGGCTCCGGAGCGCACGAAACAAGGTTTGAAGATCCCTTCCGAAGAGAGACTCATAGCATAGTCGTGCATTCAAAAACGCCAACTCTTGCATTATTATCTAGAGGAGTCAATGGGCAGCTGGAAACACGCGATCTATGGGGAAGCTATGCAGCCTGTGCTCAGAAGAAAGCGACAGCACATGTGGATGTCCTGGATTCTTACACCCGTGGCTACACCCATTCAGCAGCACTATTTTGAGCAATGCGCCCTTTTTAATTGCTGCACAGACACCCCTTTTTTTAAGGGTGTAAAAAGGGTGCTGTAGAGGAAAAGTATGTAAGGGACCTTACATACTCTACATGGGCAGGCGCAGAGCTTTAGGGGAGGATGTTTTCGCAACTATACCAAATCATGATTTTCCAAACGAATGCATTTGACATGGAGATGCACTCCATGACCTTCCGAAATTCTGTATTACGCTTTACGTAAAATATTGACGAGAACAAATGAGCATGCATACTGGCAACCTTCGCAATTGCGGATGTCGAGTACATAAGGGGCTGGAGCAGTCAACAGTGATCGTCCTTCCGGTCTTGCGCGCGCTTCACTGTGTTTCTGTGCATGTGCATGTGCGACTGTATGGGGTACGTGTTGCTTGTGAACTTGATGCTCGCAAAACGTATCTCAAGGATGTTACAAAGATCGCCAAAACCTTCATTTTATTTGAGTTCGCCAGGAAAATAAGATGAGCCAGTTTAAAGGGGCCGCGAAATGAATTTTGCGCTGGGATAAATGATTTTAGATTGGGATTTTATAATCGCATGTCGTTTAGCGGGCCAAAATAAAGAAGGTAGAAAGTCAAGAACCTGGTTTTCGGCGCGAAAATTGGAAAATACAGCCAACTATTTCGTACCTCCTTTGCTTCGAAAGCTGTCCACCTTTTTCATGTGATACATCCGCAGTATCCAAAAGCGCGTTAGCCGATCCCAGCTCACGTATTAGACACGAGCACAGCGTCACTCGGACGTATGCGCTCGTCAACAATCAATCTGTCAACGAATATTTGAATTCGCGTTCGTGGCCAATGAGTACCGTGATGGCACTTCTCAACATTTGCGAATGACGAGTCCCACTGTGTTCTTAAAAAGCACGGTGAACGCTTAGAGTCATCGCACCGGTGCCATATCCGTCATGACCACGTGATTTCCCAGTTCACTTCATATAATCAAATTTCTAGGACGTCAGCGCCTCGGCACATGGACTAAAATTAGAATTTCAACTGAACAGCGACAGACACCGCAATGTTCCCCGGGAATCTTTTAGATTAGTCACAAAATATCAATAAGCAGTAATTAAACCTTTGGACGAGTATAGTTTTTATTCCACGGCTCTACAATTGTTTTTTTTTTTCATTACTCTTTTATGTTTTGCATTTAGAAAATTATTAATATCAGATTTTCTTGACAAAAGATCGTAATGTTCCCGAGATCTGTAATTGTCGGGGTATCATTTAAGCAAATCAATTAGAACTTCGGCATTTCCTCGAAAACATTTTATTCCACGAAATGTCCCAGAAAGTTGGCCATGTTGAGTTTAGGATTGAAGCTAAGAAGGAAGAAGTCGAAAATAATTTCATGGCACTTTCAAAAATATAAGAGTGCAGAAGTCGTTAGGGTGGAGCACGTGGTTCGCTCATGAGAAGGTCGTAACGCCTTTCATTCTGTGCTGGATACTTTGTAACGCCGATGCCCCGGAGAGCTGACAGCCAACAGCTATCACTCGACCACCGCATAACTAACAAAAGGAAAAGCGGGAGAGCTCCGCGATCTTGTTCACAAATAAAGCCGTTCGATCCTCGCCGATACATTGCCCTCCTCCTTCCTCCCCCTTTCTCGCCGCATCTCCTCACCTCGTTCGAAGTCGTTGCCCCCCTAGCGCATCCAAACGAGCCTTGCATAACGCGAGGAAAACGCAATACACGGCATCCATACTAATTGCAAAGCCCCGACCGGCGAACACAAACAAACACCGCTCCATTGTTGGCCCAGCACTCGTTACCGAGGAGGCCCCCCGCTCCGAGTAGACCACGCGCGCGTTACCGCGCTGTCACCGGACTACTCTTGCTCCAACAATACACTGTCAAGCCCGCCTACAAAGCGCTCAACGCGACCAGCGGCAGCAACAGTAGCGACCGCCGGTGGACAATTTTTGCAAATCCTCCATTGTCGCGGCGCTCTCCCTTTCTCTCCTCCGACTCCCGGCAAAGTTTCGGTGGCCGGGAGAGAAAGAGACAGCGAATGCAACGACGTGCTCGGCGGCGGCGGACGGGCGGTCAAAAGACGGGACCTTGACCAACTCACGCGACGTTTGTGTGCGGACCCAGCCGACGACACACATGGACGAGCAGACCAAATAGCCGGCTGCAGCGCACGTGTGGCGCCCGCAGCGCAGACTCGCTGCGTACCACCGTGGACCGTAGCGGGCGCTTACAAGCCGTCCCAGCCAATTCAGAGCTGCGAACGCGTCACAAGACTACTGACTGTATACGGTGAGAACATGGGGGAGAGGAGGAGAGGGCGCGGGGACGTCGGAACGCCGAGCTCCGGTCGAAATGAATGGTGGCTAGACGCAAAGCCGGACTCTTCGAACGAGTTCAAACGCCGGCGTGCCGGGTTCGGCGTTCGCGTTCGTGTCCTCCTCTCTCTCAATTTCTCGCCGATGGTGGGGAGTTTTAGTAGATCGTTCCAATGACTCCGGTAACGATGCCCGATGCTCCGCCGACGCCTTTGCGTATGCATGGATCCTATCGTTATCGGAAGGATCTGCTAAATCTTTCTAATTGCCTTCTGTACCCGCTGCCATCTTTGTTTACTGGGCCGTGGAGCGCGTTTTGAGCATGCGCAGTGGCTCTTTTCTACGGAGCACCAGGCGTCGCGCATCCGTCCACAGTCCTCGACGTCTCTCGTCTGTTAGATGAGCGCTGGAAAAGGGTGTATAGTCCGCGGACTATACACATGTTTAAAAGTTGGAACTTCACGCGATGCGGACTATTTACAAATGCACACTATACAATGCCCTTAAAAAAAAAAAAAAAATTAAAGATCGTTTATTATGACGAGACACGCATGAATTTTGTGAATGACAAGTTAGATTCGTGAACACTTCAGCATGATACAATCCTTTTTTTGAACGCCATTTATGCGGGCTTCTTTCAAGGTGCGCTGTTACGATAATTTTACGTACAAACTATGGACCGTGTGCGGACTATCTAAGACACCCGTTTTGTTTTCAGCGGAAATTCGTACCTGCGAACTATACACCGGAGGCGGCAAGCCAATTAAAAGATAACATGGAGACCGCGTGGGAAAAAAAAAAAAAAGTGCGGTCAACCCTTTTCTTTTTTTTTTTCTTTTTTTGCGAGTTGTGTGATTGGTTTCGTAGGTTCGCAGCATGAGCTGCGCTCCATCTTGGAAGGTGGAACGGAGGAAAGGCCCACCGAGCGACCCGGCGACGGACAGCGGTGTGCGACCGCGAGAGAGGCTTTTTGAGCAAGAGCCATCGGTTTTCCGGCTAGTGGGCGCTCTTTGTCTCGCCGCAATTACGAGCGACCACTGGCGCTTTTTGAAGACAAAGGGATCGCCGACGAGGACCTCCAAGGACGGTCCCGTTATATGGGTGATTCAACGGGCGCCTGCGAGACGACGCGAAGCTTATCGTCGCGAGGTTCGGTCCTCGTTTAGAATCGGGCCGCATAGACCTTTTCCGAGGAAAAAATAATGAAATATTTTATCCTGCAAATTGCAATATATATATATATATATATATATATATATATATATAGGAAAGGGGAGGCAAAACGAGAATGGGTGAAGGATACGCTTATATCCTAAATAGATTCTATTCGCGTGGAAACAGCAAAACAATGTTTTCCCCCATTCTGGAAGTGACGATATTCAAGATGGCGGATGATTCTAACGCGCACTTTTTTTTTTTTTTACATCTATTTTTTTAATTAACTTATGAACTGAATGCACTTTAAGAACGGATAGGAAACCGAAGTCTGGGGCACGTTAGAATCCTTGTTCTTGGGTACAAAAACTTCGTGCGCGTTAGATCCAGGTAAATATGCTACTAGTCGACAGAGGCAGCACATGGTTCCGGCATCTTTACTCAAAAGAACAGCGTTTAGAAGGTATTGACACTCAGTCGAGGGGTTTCTCGGTGTATCCTGGCTCAAATGCGAAATTTGTAAAATCCTAATGGATCATATCAGAACCGCCTGGCCCTACGCCCCCAAACAAAGCACGGGACAATTAACGAAACTCTCCCAAAAACAACAATATTCGCCAACGATCAACATCGAGCCTGCTGCCAGTACATAGCGAAGCAAACAACAGAGAGAATTAGCGTAAGTTCAACAACCTGCCAGCTTCTGTGGCACGCGCGCAGCAAAACGTCGCAACAAACAGGAAAAACCAACCACACGCGACGGCGTCGTAAGTAAAGGGGGAAGGGAAAGGGGGGTTAGGACGTTTGTGCGAAGGTTCTCCCAAACACAGAACGAGCCAGGCATCATAAAACAATCAGAAAGCGAAGACGAGTGAATACACTATTAGGGGGAGAAAAAGTACGCGAGTGTAATCATCCACTAAACGCCCACAACGACGCTATGACCAGCGCAAGTTCGTCTGCTTCTTTTGCCGGGGTTTGTGGTGACTTCAGAACGTCGAGCTCTGATTGGCTATGATTAAAAGATAGCGGGTAGACCTCAAGGCAGCTTGCTTCGAGAATCGAGGTCTACCCCCTATTCTTCCAACCGAGCCAATCAGAGCTCGGCGTTCTGAAGTCACCACAAACCACGGCAAAAGAAGCAGACGAACTTGCGCTCGGCATAACCCCGCTCCCGTTCAACCATATATATATAAAAAAAATAAAAAAAAATTGCAACCGTCATTCTGCGTCAGAATAAAAAAAAAATGGCCATAATAGATACATTGAACCGAGAGCGAAAACGGGACCACGTGATCCAACGACGCGCTTGGATGCACGCATAAACATAGTGGTGTTCGGCCACCAATCGCAGCACCGATACCGCAACCACGGTCGCCGTACATCGCTTCGCCTATACACTCCATTTCGCGCGACAAGCACAACCGCAGCCGACAATCCGATGGAGCCAATCATATGAAGCACCAAAAGTCCGCAGACTTTTGTCCACAGACATTATCTGAGGCGTTCTTTTTTTCCTTGTATGGCGGTTCGGCCAGGTTGACCATACAAAACCCGTCTGCTGACATGCTCCAAGCATACACATGTGTGAAAAAGAAAAAAAAAATACACAAGAAAACATGCTTTGAACATGGCTTGAGCCGCGTCCGCAGACAATTCTGTCGTCATGTCCGCGGAGAACGCCCGTGCCTTTTTTTATGATGTGTGCACGAGCAGTGCCGACTGCGCCTTCACGTGTACAGAGACCGGAGTCCGGATTCTACTGTTCATCAACCCCGGCTGTCTTACGCAACGCGATTGCCGTCGAGTTCCCCCGTGGAAAATAAGTTGAGCGTGGAACGGATACGGCAACAACGAAGGAGTCGAACGAGAGGCAGGGTCCGCGGGAGAGCGTGTACGCGGTGCCTACTACCGTGGAGGGCAACAGCGGTCATGGTTCGCTTCGCATCTATACACGTACGCGTCCGCTCTGCGCCTCGCCTATGCCGCCTCCTCGCCGCGACTCCGAAGAACGTTCGAACGCGGCGACTCGGCAAGCGATGCCTGCTAAACGGGCGGCGTACAAAACCGGAAAAAAAAAAAAAAAAAAAAAGTAAATAAATAAAAAAAAAAAGACAGAGAGAAAAAAAATCGTTACCGTCACTTTCCCGAGATCTTCGAAGCTCCTGCATCAGTCTATAGGCCATTCCAATAGTCGCCTTCTTTTGTCTGCGAGACTTTGGAACGAGTTTTGGGCAAGCGCACAAGCTCTCTTCTGCAGAATATCGGTCGCAGCGCACGCGTCCACATCATGGTGACACGACATTTGGTGACCTGGGTTGTAAGTAGGGTTCCGTGTTTTCGGATACATACGAGGAAAACAAAATCCAGAAAACATTGCCCGGTAACTTCCTCGTCAATTCAGATTTATCCGAAAATCCAAAAATTCCAAAATCGCAACGACAAAAAAAAAAAAAAAAAAAACTTTATAAACGCGCAGGGTCAGCGGACCTGAAGGGATGCCACTTCAGTTTCCTTTGAAATCTCGTACCGAAAAAAAAAGGATTTGCCTTTTAGTTCAAGGAATATCCAAACTTCATAATATATATATGGTGTTTCAGAGAACGCAGGCCAAATCGCTCCTGCGAAAACTACTCATCGCAACGAAAAAAGGCTTTTTGCGTATTGATCCTGGGCCAGGGGCCCATTTAGGAAAATTATTGATGTCCGGGATAATTAAGTTATAATTATTTTTGCGTAATTAATTTTTTTTAATATCGTGTTTAAGGGCATGGTTTAAATTAGAAAATTGCTCAGCATCATCGAAAAACACAAAATCAACAAATTGCAGAACGATAGAAGGCACGCGAAACATTTTACGGCTTTCTGAAAAACCGTACAAATTCGACGGGTTTTTAAGTTTCGGTTTGCTATCGGACCGCATCTCGGCCCCGACGGCACCGCGCCCCGTGGAGAGATGGTGCAACCAACCTCTGCTGCGCTGTCATCGCGCGACGCAGCAGAGGCTGGTTGCACTTGGCGGCGTGCTGTGTGTATGTATGTGTGTGTCTTGCTCGTCTTCGACTGTCGTTCGAATCGGGTAGTTTGAGGGTTTCTTTTTGTTCAGAGCAGGGAATCTACGGGCGGCCACGGTCTAAGCAAGTCTAAGGTAGAGTTATGAACCGATACGAACCGATTCGCGCTTGGTGAAAGCGGCAACCGAGCCAGAATAACATACGAACCACTGAACCGGAATATTCACCGGTTTGAAACCCTGGTAAGAGTGAAGGAGCTTTTGAGAGAGTAGAATAAATTCTTGCGCGTGTGTGTGTACTTCGCTGGCAATATAAACTATCTTAAACGTGCGCATAAATTAAAAAAAAAAAAGACTGAATCATACTTGTTTTCACCTCAATACAGTAATAAAAAAAAGTCCGGCTTCTAGCGGAGCATTACTAATTGTCCCCATTATGTGGAGAATTAAGATATATGTAGGTGCACCTTAGGTTATAGTTACGTCATTTTATCAAGGGTACACGCTTCAAACGTCAAAAGCATCGCTTCTGCCCCAGACAACCAAATATTGCAAGAACTACTTCGCGCGGTGCATGAACAATGCGCAAAACTTCATTCTTTCTTGACGTGAAAACGAGTATATGTTTAGGTAAGGAGGTCCCTGGTGCCGCGTAGGTGACACAAAACAAGTGCCTCCTGTTTATATATTGACGTTCCGTATTGAAAAAAAAAACAAAAAAACAGGAGATTTTATTATTTACGCGTCCGGATGAGCTTCCAAATTTTATCGTAGATCGCATCTGTTAACAACCGTTAGTGTCTGTCAGACACTAACGGTTGTTAACAGATGTTGTTACACGAAAACTACTTTGTTTTCTAACATGAGATTGAAATCTCATGTTAGAAAACAAAGTAGTTTTCGTGTAATCTTCGTGTTTCTTCATTTCTCTTTCGTACGTGTAGTGACTACGTTTACAAGCGCTGACAGGACGGCGAGGTTCTTTGGATCAGCTTTGTGCGGCGACACCGGGCACGGCATGCACCCCATGCCATGCTCATGGTCACCGTGCAGACTTGACATCTCGCCCCAATACTAAGAAAAACAAACAAACATTGAAGGCGAAGATGATGGTGACACAGACACGACGTTCTCTCTACCTGTTCTTCCGCCTTAAAGGCTGTTCTTTTTTCGTTCTTTTTTTTTTTTTCCTTTTTTTGCGTAGTATTTTTTACGACGAGGAACTAATCTGCTGCAAATAGCTATCTCGATTAATTTTGTTGTTCGGTAATGGGTATATAGGTAACAAACAAGCTCGACTTTCTAAGTTCCGCTACCCCAGTAGAGGTGCTTCTAAAGCAGAACAGCCTAGAGCTCACGTGTAGGCTCCCTACGGGAGCCAGAGTTGCACGTTCAACAATCTTGAAATCCTAAGCTATGAGGGAAAGCCACTCTTTGGGCGTGTAGGAGCCGTGCTCCGTCGATTGCGGCCGGTCACGTGACTTAATACGGCGAATAGCGCCGCCGCGCATGGAAAACAAGAGGAGGAGGAGGAAAAAGCAGGGGAACCTACGCCGGGGCGCGTGCAACGTCGGCGAAGCGACTTTCCTGCGCGGGGCGCAGGATTCTTTGCTCCCCACGTGATCGATCTCGGCGAACAGCGGAATGGCAGCACGTGGAAAACAGGTGCCCAACTCTGGCTCCCGCAGGGAGTCAATACAGGAACTCTGGTACAGCCCAGGCACGTAGCCAAGGGGGGGGGGGGGGGGGGGGCATGCCCCCCCCCCCCCCGAAATCTTCCATTTGCTGCGGCCTCCTCTTCCCCTCCCCCTCATACAGCAATTTGTTATGGGCGCCCCTCCTCCCCCCCCCCCCCCCCCCCCCCGCGAAACAAAATCCTGGCTACGTGCCTGGTACAGCCAAAAGGCATTTACGCACAGTCGCGTTTGAGAGCGTTTGACTGCGTTGCGTCGAGAAACGAAAGTGAGTCACCGGCACATCTGTGCTTCGTTTGGAGCGTGGAATCCAATTCAAGGAATACCTAGCTTGGCAAGCGACATAAGAAGCAGGGATGCAGGCACATAGCCAGGATTTTGTTTCGGGGGGGGGGGGGGGGGGGCATGAGCAAATGCTGTATGAGGGGAAGGGGGGAGAGGAGGTCCCAGAAAAAAGGAAGATTTCAGGGGGGGGGGGCGGGCCCCATGCCCCCCCCCCCCCCCCCCCCCGGCTACGTGCCTGGGATGTCAAGGTTTCTCGCAGTCGCAACGCAGTCAAGCGCACTCAAACGCAACTGTGCGTAGGAGCCTTAAAGGCTGGTTCACACAGACCCGTTTTGTTACGTTGCGTTATGAAAAGTCACCGGGAAATCTGTGTTTTGTATTAAGCGTGGCTACCAATTCCAGGAGATAGCCTGGCACGCGACATTCGAGACACGAATGTTTCGGTGACTCAGACGTAACGTAAGAGAACGGTGCTGTGGGAAAAGTTGAACCGAGCTCAACTCCTTACGTTGCGTTACGACGAGCCTTGTGTCCTTGGTTGCCACGGTAACTCACCCTCCTACTCGTCGTCACCGAAAACATTCGTGTTTAGAAGGTCGCGTGCCAGGTGATCTCTTTGAATTGGTAGCCACGCTTAATACGAAGCACAAATTTCCCGGTGACTTTTCGTAACGTAACGTAAGAAAACGGGTCTGTGTGAACCAGCCTAGTTCACACAGAGACATTTCCCTACGTTACGCTACGTTACGACTGCTTACGTCGCGTGTCACCGGGACATCCGTGCTTCGAATTAATTCGTGGCGATCGGTTCAAGAAGTAGCTTTACACGCGAAATACGAAACACGAATGTTCCAGTGACAACTCCCGTAACGTAAAAAAAGTCGTAACCAGACGCAAACGTGCCACGAGCGGCTGCTCCGCCGCCAGCCGCTTCCAAGGGCCGCTCATTTCAGTGCTCCGCCGCCATTTGCTTCCAAGGGCCGCTAGAGACACGGGCCTCGCGCAGTGGCGCATATGACGCTACTTGCAAGACAAGCGCAAACAAAACGAGGGGCTTTAGTACAGCCGGCAATAAAAGTCTGCGACTCATCCACTAACTCATTGTTTTACAATTTCTCGACAAGCGCATTCGTCACCGGAAGCTGTAGGCACCACGCATGAGCAGGAACCCGTTTTCGAAAGAGTCAAGAATCCGCAGATTCTCCGCAATGCCATGGCGTCATCATGCGCGTACAATTGTCCAAAAGAGCATGTTCAAAAACACAAAACAAACATAGAAAGAAAAAAAAAAACGAAAGTAAACGTCAAGGGAACTTGCGTAGCGCGGAAAGTCGAAAAGCCTCCTGTAATATCAGTAGTAGTATTTTCTCGTGCTTGCGCCGCCTGACCCAGATGTTTCCCCACGCCGAAAACGACAGAGAAGAAACAAAACTCTCGTGATAAGAAAACGAAGAAATAAATAAAAAGACAGAGGGGGAAGCGAAAGAGAAAGCGCCAAAAAGGGATAGTGACGCTCCGGATTCCGACAACCTCCGCCGGACGAGGGAAATCCCCCCCTCCTGCTATTACGTAGTTCCGGCACGGCGCCCTTACGGAGCTCTTCGCTCGTTCCCCCTACCCTCGTTTCTTTCACGTAACGTTCCCCCTACCCTCGTTTCTTTCACGTAACCCTCTCCTCCGTAATCAAAGAAGAAGAAAACTCGTTCTCTCTGTCTTCCTCCCTCTCTTTTTAGATTCCCTCCGCAGAACGCGTGGAGTGTGTGTCGTAAATCGTGATCTCCCTGCCTCGTTGGAAACATTCCCAAGAGAAAGCTCATTGATCTTTTCGAACTTTAAGGCAGCTTTTTAGTTTTAGGTAGCCAAACTAAAAACACTAAAAACATTATAAACATTATTGTTTATAATTTGAGAGAGTAACTCTAATGTTTATAATTAGCAATAGTTTGCAAATATTAAAAATTCGTAACTTACAAAATTATAGACTGCATCACTATCAACAACGAAAAAGAGAAAGAAATCGAACTCCAATTTTAACAGCACTGCATTAGGGCAAACTAATAAGTTGCCTGACCCGGAACAATGAATAACGGAAGGTTTTTAAGTGCACATCAAATTATGGACAACAAGCTGATATATATATATATATATATATATATATATATATATATATATATATATATATATATTATATATATATATATATATATATATATCAAGTTCCTCAACAGCTTACCGTCCACAGTTACGGCCTTTCTTCTTCAATAGTTGAGCATGTAATGTTGTTTATGTTCTTACCTCATTATTGTTCTTAGTATTATGGCTGTAATATGTTTTTCTTTTGTGTGTATTGCTTGAACTACACAAAGTGATTTGTATTAATACCGATGGGTCTCAAGGCTCGTTAAGCTTCGCATTGAAGCTGTTCTCTGCCGCGCCACTATTATTATTATTATATTAAAAATAGTAACAGAAAAAAAAGGCAAATTAAGGTTATTCAATTCAATTTTATGTTTACTTTTCACGTGCTTACCAACAGCGAAAACCAACATTCAAATTTCCCGCGCCTTCCAGTGGGGAGTAATGCCACATGTACAACTTGCAAGCCAAGCGGGCAGTCTGAAAAACCCCATATCTCGCTTCCGTGCTCGTGTTTCAGTTTCGGTATATATATATATATTTTTTTAATTATACGATATTTTGCAGCAAAATATTGATTGGGTAGTCTCCCGACACCATATTAAATCGCCTGGATCCAAGAGCGCAGTGCTAACGCATTAGCAGACAGGAAACTTCACTTTTTTTTTTCCCATCTTTTTTTTTCCTAACTACTTGTTAAGGTTCGGGACATCTTAAAATTGCCTAAAGGGAATATATAAGAAATCGGTAACGGGGTTGACGATTAATTGTGCCTCGGATGTAATATGTTTATTTCTGTGTTGACCATCCTATTTGAAGGAACCGGCGGGGAAGCCCGTCGTGGTATTGTCGGGAGAGGGGTGGACCGTGCCAGTGGGTTCTCCTCAGGCTCCGCGGCTCCACGGGGCCTTCCGCGCCCGCGTGGATTTCGCCGTTTTGTGTGTTTGCTTTTGGTCACGGGGATGGTTGTGCTTCTGCGCGACCCCTCGGGGCCTATCGGGTTTCGGTCAAGGAGCCGCGCTCGCAAGACTCGACTATGCAGTCGGTGGACCCTACGAGTGTACTCGGTTCCCACGGCCGAAGTCGGTTACGGGGTTGACGAATGTCCGTGTCCATCCCCGATCCACCATCGGTGCTTCGTAAAATGTTTAAAACAATTGGTCGACCTCTGCCCGAGGGCGAGGAGGTCGGTGCTTTCATAAGACCACGTCCGGGCCATGGGGGAGAGTTGGGTTTTTCTATTTGGACTGGAACGAGAGACTCGGGGTGATCCGGTCGATCTCTTTGTATCTTCCATATGTCTTTGTAAATACCGTTGTATACAAAGAAAGTGTCTGCCTTTGAGCGAACCGTGCTTGCTGTCGTCACAACGTACCGAAGGGATAAGAAAAGAACACGGATGAAGAAGATACAGGAGTCGACCCCAACTCAAAATTTGTCGTTCCGTGCGGGTCTCTTAGAGCGAATGCATAACCGTTAGCCGAGTATTATTAGTATTGCTACGCCTATTATGCTGTCAACAGAGCAGTGCAACGTACTCGCCACCTCCCCCCTTTGTTCGGTCAAAGCGGCATACGTAAGGATGATTTAAAAAGAACGATAGCGTGGGCACGTTTGACGGTTACTGACCTTTTCGCGTTGGATCGGTTTCTCTAAAATGACAACTGTTGTTTTCGCGTACGTCACTGGAAAAAAAAAAAAAAAAAAAAATATATATATATATATATATAAACCTACAAACATCACGACCATAAATATGTAGCGCAAGATATTGTAATTACGGCTTTACTTCGTACAGGGTTTGCTTTTTTTTTAAATTTGATTTTACATCACGTATATACGCAAAGTGTCCGAAAAACATACCGTCTGATAAAAACTTCTCGGTCATAGAATACAGACGTATCCTATCGTATTAAACTCATGGACTATACGCACTAAGGAAAGAAAACTGAAGTTGTCTGCATGTCTCGGAAGAGCTTGTGAATATTTGAAGGTAGTTGCAACATACGGCGGATGTGCAAAGCGTTTACAGGACTCTACCAATTGTTAGAGCCCCCACCGATAAGTAACTCAGAATATATACACAATGGCTACAGCAGCACGAGCTAAATATATTATGACTCGATACGTACCAAACTAAACTATGCGGCAGGGTTAGTACTAAGGGAAGGCATCGATCTCTCGGTACTACTTGTCAAGGTTGTTCCGAAATCGAATGTCTCTACGGTTCAAAGTCTGCCGACCATAATTCGCACCTATACAGTGATGTCTCGTTACTATAAGGAGTATTCACTGGGCGCCATATTTGTGAGTGATGTCTAGAGCGCATGCTCTGAACGAGCCCACATTATTAGGCTGCTAATACCGGCAATCTTGAGGGTGGGAAATGCGCGTTACAAAAGAACTGTGGAAGCTCGCCATCAGCACGCGCTCAGCAGTCGTGCACACAGCTATGGCCGCCAGTGAATACTTCCTATAGCAGGTGACAGGTGAAGAACGAAGTGGAGGCTCCTCCCGCCTCTTTCCACTTTAGTAAAGCGAACAGTGGAGAGGAGGCGACCTCCTCTCCACCGTTCGCTCCGCTGAAGTGGAAAGAGGTGGGAGGAGCTTCCACTTCGTCGTTCCGATGACTCCGATAACAATACCCTATACTCCACGGACGCCTTTGTGCATGAATCGTGTCGATATCGGTTATCGTCATCGGAGGTATCGGAACTATCAACTAAAATTCTCTATTAACGGGGTTTACGTGAACGAGACATCACTATGAGGTAAAAGAAAGAGGCAAAATGCAATAGGCTCAGAAGTACGAGGAGAACGACGAACGAACACATGTCAAGGCCTTGCGACGATCCGAAAATTAAACCTCCCACGAAGATTCAATTGCAGTTGACAGACATTTTGAAAATATCCCCTATATCAGTGGTCTCAAACTTATAGTAGCCGGGTTTTCGTGTGCCGCGTCCCAGCGAGTCGCGGGCCGCGTGTTTGAGACCGCTGCCCTATATCATTGTCTTCAAGTGCTTACAGGAATCCGGGGGCAGTTATAGATAGTGTCTATTTATAAAAACAAAGATCAAGTTTTTTTTTTTTTTTTTTTTGCAGGCAGTATGTTTGGGATTTTGGGGGGGGGGGGGGGGGCATTTTTAAAAGATACATGGAGCGTAGTCTTGTTTCCGCTAAATTTGCCAAGCGATGCTCCCGTTGAAGCCTCGTTTGGTCTCAAAACTAAGCGGAGATGTGTTCACGGCAGTTGGCACGAGAATCAGCATTATTTTTAGAGAGCAGCTCTTAGGCGCCCGTTTCCGGCTTGAGTGGCGTCGCCGTCGGCGTAACTGCGCGTAACCCTCGTACGAGGGGGGTTACGAGGGTTAGTTAACCTCAAAAGGGTTATCCTTACGAGGGTTGCCCTCACGAGGGTCACGAGGGTTGCCCTCACGAGGGTCATGAGGGTTACCCCCGTGAGGTAACGTGACCCCCGAGGTCGCGTGACCCCCGAGGTCACGTGACCCCCTGATGCCACGTGACCCACTGAGGTCACCTGACCCCACCTCAGGTCACATGACCCCACCTCAGGTCATGTGACCCCCCTGAGGTCACGTGACCTCAGGGAGTCGCCTATCCCTCAGTACCCTTCCATCCTCCTCCTCAAGAGTTGCGCTCTAATCCGGCGTTACGGATAGTTGTAAACGGCTTTCTTTCATTCATTCAATTATTTCAGCTTAAGGGCCCGTTAAGGGCACTACATAAGGGGGGCGTAATAAGAATTTGAACAATATAAAAGCCAAAACACAAGCATGATACAATCGAGGAACTCGAATAAATTATACAAAATTGAAGCTAATGACAAGAAAGGTGTAGTTTTACTGCAGAGGAGAAATCAGCAGGGTCCAAGATGGCGACAATGGAGGTGACATTTTTTTCTCTTGTCTCTATGCATTTGAAATATACTTTTTTTTTTAATCAGAGCCGATTTTGAAAATAGATACATGACTCATATCGGAGTTTGCTTAAACTTTACGCGTAACGACCAACGCAGCGGCAGAAACCCATTTGACATTAACGCAGAGCCAGATGTCCGCGAGCTTGAATCCATTTAGAGATCAATCGATAGTGGCTCTGTCCAACATATGTCTACAGTCAACTCCGGACAACAGCAAAACATCGAATCACCAAGAACCGAAATACAATGTATCAAACACACACACACAATTTATATATATGTATGGCAATAAAATTTAGCCTTTTGACGCTGCATTACTTAACAAATTCTCTAAAAAAAATAAAAAAATTAACGAAACAGCGAAGAACAGGAGACACGTCTGAAAACAACAATGGACCGTCAAGAGGCAGCGTTGCTTACTTAACGCCCCTACAAAGAAACCAACAACCGCCAGGTGCGCAACCGGACAACTGTTTTCTCTGGCAGCCCGAAGCCCTAAAGCAGGCTGTTTTTCACGCATGGAACTGTTTCCACATAGTGTTTCATCTCGACAATAAGACCATCTCTTGTTTCTCAATTTGATTATGTTGTTTTCCGAATATTTGCATCGTACATGAATTGACATTGTATCTGCTATTGAAGAGTATTAAATAGAGTTCTACTTATCGTGTGTTTTACTGAGTATTTGTATTTGTACTTGTATTGACACCTGCGTTTTCTAAGCGAATTTATTTGTCTGTTTTGAGAACATGCATTTTGTATTTTGCCTTATACCAACTTTGTTGTATATTTTGTGTCATCCATTCCATGTGTAATGCCCTGTCAAGGACCCTCAAAGTACAATAAATAATTACGTAAATAAACAATTAAATGAATAAATATACCTTTCGAGCGCTTATAAACTATCAGCTAGAAAAAAGAAAAAAAAACAATACCGAGTTACTGGGTTCTGGACGTATGCGCGGCGTCTGATATCATTAGCAGACGATAGCACTGCGCATGCCCAGAACGGGTTCCACAGCCCTGTAGACAAACATGGCGGCGCGCAGAAGGCGACTATTCGACTGACTACTGGAATGACTGAAGATGATTATTAAAATAATATAAGATATTACTGTATTTTTTTTTTTCGAACTTTAAAGATCCTTTAGGGGCACAAGGTGGCACGCGGTCTTTCCAAAAATTATGTCAGGCTATTTGAATGAATGCGTGCCCGCCGTCACAAGGCACCGCTCTGAAGCAAGTGACAGAGGGTGACGAAACAAAACAACGCACAAAGAACGAAGACAGAAGTACACAGGACCTTCGCTGGTCCCATGTTACTCCTATCTTCGTTTGCGTGCGCTGTTCTGTTTTCGTCAGTCATAAACAAACTCGTCTACATTGTCAATTTAATGACAGTGAGTGAGTGAGAGTAACGTAACGGAACACAACAACAACCGCACTCGCGTGACTCAAACCCATGCCGACAACAGGGAGTTTTAGTAGACCGTTGCGATGACTCCGATAACGATACCCGGCCGACGCCTTTGCGCACGCACCATATGGTGATCGGGTATCGTTATCGGACGTATCAGAACGATATACTACGACTCTCTAATGCAACGCTTCTCTTAGGTGTGTGTATGTTTATACAGCCTAGAACTTAGCCTGGCTTAACGGGTGACTTGTCTCCCAGCTGTAGATGAGAAATTTAGCCAGTGCAGTATAAACCGCCAACCTGGGGTCTTTAATTAACGTGCATCGTGCAATAGTGCTACACGACCGCACGCCGGTACGATGCTTCATTCAGATCGAAACGGGCAGGGGTGGGGATTGAACCCGGGATCCCTGGGTTCCGACGCTTCTCGTAGCCACAAACTCGAGCGCGGAATAAACATTTACAACGCAACCTTCGAAGATGGTGAATGCGTCCACCAAATCCCTAATGGATGTCAAAGCACAGTTCAGATGGCATTTGACTGTAACCGAACGCAGGCTCTAGAAAATAACCGCGGGAGTCTATCAAAAAAAGAAAAACGAGCAGTGTGGGGCATTGCACTGCGCAAGTGCGATGTCCCGAGCAATTTGGGGGACCCAAAAGCTTTGGAGCCCCCTATTCTTAAGCTCTACTGTTTAGAGGAATCGCTGCCTGAGAGTGTTAGGCTAGCGCACTGCAGCCACGTAGAGCGAAAGCTCGCGGAGAAAAGCTCACGGGAAAAGAAGGTAACTGGACAGAAGGTCGTCGCAAAACAGTCAAATGCCCAGAAAAGCTCACCAACGAGCTTGTGAACCGAGCGCTCAGTCGGTTAAAGTATGCTCCCTCAACTGAAATACGCTTACTGAGCCACAGTACGCCTGGATGCTGTATATGCATGCTATTCTGCATTTTCACGAGCAGAGAAAAATTACAGGAGGACGCTTAAGCTTGGCCTTAAGAGTGAAACGCGATAGCTAAACATATAAACCCCCGCACGTTCCCAAGCGAAGGAAGCGTGTATGCGTGGTCTACAATGAAGAAAAGAAGAAAAAAGCAAACCGAAGGGTCGTGGTTTCGAATCCCGCCTCCGCCTGAAATTCTTCATTTTTTTTCTTTAAAGGCCGACGTACACTTCGCGCTTCCAATTTTTGCCCGCCTCCTCCTCTCCTATATCTTCTCCACTTTTTGCTCCAACTTGGCTCCCCTCGCAGCTTAGGAGAGGGGAGCGCTAAGAGGATTATCTGCCCTGAAGATAACCGAGGTTGTACGTCGGCCTTTAAGGCGAATGAATTGCTATATAAAGTGAAATCAATGAAGACATGCGGCGACCTTTAATTCGCGTTACATGACATGTTTTGATCACATTCATCCCACGCGTGAAGTCACGCTTCACGTGAGCGTTCTGGGTTATTTGAAATTCCCGCGCGAGGTCATGTGGCTGTGACGTCACGACCCTATCGGCCAATTAGGATTTTCCCGTCCCAAGCCACCGACCTTGGCGGAGGCTTTTCTGCGACACGAGCTCTTTAAGGATATTGCTTTAGAATATGTTTGTTCAAGTATAGCCTCATACAAGTAACGTGCGTGAGTTGTACGGGTTGTACGACAAAAATAATGTCCATGGAACGATAATTAAAATTGATGGCGGAGAAACAATACAACCAGAGTAGCTGGATCTCAAGGCTACAATCTCGCGCTTGCGGAATTCGCTGCGGTACATCTTTAAGATTGAGTTCAGGCTAGATAACAGCCCGAGACGAAACATTGTTTTATCAAACTTATTTTATCAAAAGAAAAAAGAAAAGAATCGTAACCTTTTCGTCTGAGACAAGTCTGTGTCAGAGTACGTCAGACATAAGCAGCCGTTTCCAGACAACAAAGCCAAAGTCCACTTAACCGGCAGCGGTCACGCTAGTCTATTCTTTCCGTCAACTACAACCGTAACGTCGCTAAATAACAAAAAGAAAAAAAAAAATTACCTTAGCCGTTGGAGTAAGTGACGGTTTCTCCACCGTAATAACTTTCCTCGAGTCTGTTTATGCCACCACGCTCTTCTGCACGCGCAACGGGAAAACGCGCGGGCAAAAGAAAACCGTTTTCGGGACGCTCCCTCCGGCGCCAGCAAAACACGCAGAACACGGCGAATTCTGAGCGCTGACGTGCTGAGAGAAAGAACGAGAAAGAGACAGAAGAGCAGACACAGAAAGCAGACGAAAGGTTAGGCGCGTTCGTTTTGCCGCGACGCCTAGAAGTTGTTCGAGCGCTTGTTAGCTTTATTTCTTTTTTTATACAATGCGATTGACCCGAGTCATTTTGTAGAACCTTTTGGAGCAGCCAAATGTCCATTATGGAGTAGCACAAAGTACTTTTGGAGCAAAAACACACACTTCATTTTTATTCATACCACCGCTAATATTACGTGTTAAGATTCGTGTGTGGGCCAATCCAACTAAAAAAAAAAAAAAAAACGTGCATGCTTTGACTTCACACTGTCTGTGCAACGACATGTTTGATTTCCGCAAACGTAGAACTAGCTGTGTAGTTGACCAAGAAGGACTAAGCATGGCAACAAGATGCTGATCGATGAAGGACAGTATGAACTGCTGTGAATGGATCTTCAGGTACGAAATGAAATGTAAACCAAATAATAGTATATTCCACTAGAATAATGTTAGAATAATCTTGAGCACACACATTGATGTTTCCTTCAAGTTCTGCAGGTTGTAATAAAACAATAGTTATTAATTCAGATTTAAAAAAAAGATCGCCATTAGATTATGAAAATTAATGACATTTTGTATTTAGTACCTCATAAAATAGATATCGGCATGTGAACGGTAAGAATGCCGCAATCCCGCAAAGTCGTTAATGTTATTCCCAAGCTTCCTTCTACTGCCTTAGCCTAATTTAGCTTTAATTTATTCTATCGACTGTACCTCGAACGAATAAAACATATACTATAAAGGTGAAAACTGAACAACGAAGTTCAAATAAAAAGAAACCCTGTAGAGCAGTGCATATAAATTTTCTTGCGGGTACCCTCGCCATGTCTCGAATATGAATAAATTATCGCCCGAATGCAGCAGTCTATCATAAAGCATAGCATGGTGAGGAGGATGTTCTGCCTTGCAGAATCTCGAGTCTGGCCTATCGGCCTTTAACGTTTGCGTGTTTAACGTCCCGCACTGGGGAATGCTTTCCCTTTAGCACTCGGATGCACTACGGCGAAGCAAGATACGCAAAATTGTGATGCTTACTTCGCGGTTGCCGCTTCACCGCAGTACACAGGAGAGTGGCGAGAAGCGCACTTAACAAAGCTAACTTACACGTCAGAACTAAGTGCGAATATAAGAGATATTGCGGAAATTCTGAGTAACTGTCAGTGTTTGAAACTGACAGGGAGATCAAATAGGATAGTACGTTATTCGCGGCTAAAATCGAAAGCCCTGAAAATTCGTACAAGCCTACCATAGCGATCTAGACGTGTAGCGGGACCTGAGCCATTATACTTTTCAGTATTAATAGAGTGAAATGAAGATGTTGGCGCAAGTTCCTCCCATTGTGGCTCAATGTAGCAGGACGTAGCAGGGTAAGCCCTTTGGCGAAGTTTGGCGCAGCAATCACATCACTGGTATCCATAACGTAGAAAAACCTAAAAAAAAAAAAAAACTAACCGCCGGGTCTGACGTCAGACATACCCAGATATTTGAGCTGCCTTGCGCGTACAGCACTTCTGACTGCTCGGGTAAGGCTTGCGGAAAGCGCCGAAATGTTGAGCTCTGTACATTTATAATATGTCATGATTCCCTCCTCGCATCGAACGCGACGGGAAGGAGGTGCTTCAGCGCTATTTCGAAAGCACAGTAGTGGCAACTTCACTCTCAGAAGAACGAAAAGAAAAGAAAAGTGTAGTTTTACACCCCGCTGTCCCATATAATAGACCCCAAAACTTCAGTTGGACTTACAGCACACTGAGGTCGCACTGAAGGCCCCAACTTTTACACGAGGGGCTTGACTAACGGTGCGATATAACTTATTGAACAGCTTAAGCACCTATCAAAATGGGACAATGGGTGCGACATTATAACCTTTATAACGCGATAGCGTTAAAGAGCTCGTGTCGCGCCGGCTTCGAGGGCGTGACGAGAAAAACCTGCATCGGTGACGTGCCGCAAAAATTCTGATCGGTCGATAGAGTCCGTGACGTCCCAGGCCACGTGACCTCGCGCGGGAATTTCAAGCAACCCATAACGCCCACGTGTGAAACGTGACGTCACGCGTGGAAATGAAAGTGATTAAAAATAACATGTAATGCGAATTAAAGGTCGCCGCATGTCCTAAATGATTGCACTCTGCAGAGTAAGTCATTTGCCTCAAAAAGAAATATAAAGGATTTTAGGCGGGATCCAAACCCACGACCTTTCTCGGTTGCGAGCCAGACACGCTACTGACTAGGCACGCTCGCACAGCTTAGGAACGAATAGGAGCTTATATATTTCGCTATCCGGTTCCAATCTTAAAAACAAAACTTAAACGTTCATAATTATTTATGCCATTTATATTATTTCTTTTACTTTTTTAGTGTTGGCGAAATATTTTGAAATATAATTTTGATACGTACCTGCAACCGTGAAGGCCAAATAAAAACCATCTAAGCGTGTTTTCTTTTTCGTTTTTTTATAAAAAAAAAAAAAAAAAAAAAAAAACTATGGCAGCCGCTCGCTTTCAAACTTCACAGTGCACGGAAGCTTCGGCAGTCAGATGTTGGGACGTCGCGACGACAGCGACACTCGCGTTCGCTTCTGCTTTTCGCCAGCCTTTCTACGACCGACCGCCAGGATCTCGACATCCGACAGCATCATGACGACACTCCGGCTTTTGTTGCCACTTTGGGACCACTCTCGATGCACGGGCGGAAGAGGACGCTCTCCACACACCGGTCGGAGACGCGTTCTAGGCACTCTAGGTTCTACTACTCCCTGACACTTTAAGAAATGCAGGGCGTGCGAGTCCCGAGCGTCTTATATTAACCCCACTGAGATTGCGGAATTATCCGATAAGGACGACGAATCACCGAGTACAAAAGCATCGTAAGATAGAAAGCCTGGCGAGATTCTTCGCAGAGGCGAAGTCGATATCTACGTGCCGCTCAGAGTACCGTAACTGATCCTCGGGTGTCCGCGAATCACTCGTTCGTGCCGTCGCTCTCTTTCGGGACGCGGGAATAACACGGTGCAGCGATGGGCTCATCTCACCAGCCGAAAGTCGTTTTACTCGTGAAATAGTGGCAACTCCCCGTAGAGAGTTAAGTGAGCTCTGTGGGCAAGTAGGTTGACGAGTTGCGTATAATTCGAGCAAAAACACAACCAGAAAATTCCCATATTTTGCTACAGAAGGCGGAGGGGAAAATTTCCCAACAATTAATTAGTAAAAAAAAAAACGGTTTGTAATTAGTTTTTTTTTTTTTTTTTTTTACATCGAATTTGGTGGGGCGCCTTAAATTGATGTATTTCCTTTTAAACGACGCATTTAAAATGAACCAAAGCAGGTATAAGTAAAAGCATCAGAAGCGACGGAACAGCAATACACTTCTTGACTACTCGTTTAATAAGTTCTATGCGTTCTTCTTCTTTTTTTTTTGTGTGTGTGTCATTAGATTGAAATAATTTTGACCCGCACAAGTGTCGGATCTTTTATTAAATCGGTTGAGATGCACCTTATGGAAGATTCATTAGTGCCGTTTTTATTTTCTTAATCAATCGCGAGAAATGTGAAATCCCATGAAAGTTGTTATTCGTGTACCTCGTTTTGTATTTCTTTTGGATTTCCAGTGTCTGGTATAATCCTTGATAGGGATTGACTGTATCTTGAAATAGACAAATAAAACTGAGAAGCACCCAACTTAATCTTTGTGAACAGCGCGTGTGTAGGAGCTTCTCTTACGGGGAAGGTAAGCCTCACCGCTCGCTCGGTAGGAAAGCCAGGACCGCCGCCCTCGAATGACGTCACGGTAAGAAACATGAGTTGGTTTTTAAGTGGCATCTAAAAAAAAAAAAAAGTTTCCATTCATTAACGAAACAGAGCCCCCACCCAACAAAAGAAAAACAATATAATAAATACCCGTCAAAAATATATTTTTTAAAGGGGGAGCGGAGACACGTTGAGCCGGACACAGTTGCCGACTCGCCGAGATCGCGTCTTTCCACCCGAGCGTCTAGGCGGCCGCGCAGACGATTTGGAAGCGAGCCAGAATCGGGGGCAAGTGAAGCAACCCCGAGGAGAGACCACGCCTCGGCCAGACCCGTCGACGACAGAAATGAACGACCCCGTCTTAATTTACGCGTTATCCTCAAACAGCGCGGCGGTTTGTTACTACCTCCCTTTCGCCGTCTCAAGACAGGGATGCCGGGAAATCTCACTAAAAGATGCTCGAGGGTGCATCTGCGATACCGTGCAGAGCGCTCGGTGAACCAATCACCGCCATCTATAGAGGAAGCTCGGTCAATCCCGAGACCGATGAAAAAATTATGACCGCGATGTCACATTGCAGGAGGCATCTATCAAAAAAACGTGCAAACTGTTTTTTTTTTTTTTTTTTTTTTTGGTGGGGGGGGGGGGGGGTTAAACATGATTTTAGTTCATGATTGGCCGAGACACTCTCCGTAGAATGCAGCGATTCGCTCTTCTCGAGTGCTTTGCGGGAAAGTAGACGCTCCAGATTTTTCAGTGTAGTATTGAGGTGATCGTGTAGCACTGCCAACTGTAATGTAATCGATTTAGTTGTGTAAATAAAGCCTTCCAACTGCACACAACGCGGTCTTCCCCCTTTTTTCCCCCCTTATTCGAATTGAAATGTTATAATCGAACGACTTTACTCATTGACAGCCTAAGGAACGCAGGGCGTGGTAAATCCCAAGCATCTCATTACCGCTTCGCAGCCAATCGGCTTGCGTCATTCGCCATAAAAACGCCCAAGGATGAATCAAGACGCCTAAACATAAGCAAACCACACATGACTTTTTTTTTTTTTCTTTTATCCCTGGAGAGTGGGGGAACGGAAGGATAGAAAAACACGCAGTGTTAAAACAACAACAATATCAGTTCTTAACCAGTTTTGAACCAGCCCTTGCATCAACTTCAAGCCACTGTCGTGACTCTAGTCTGGTCGTCTGAGTAAAATGTGTCGTCTCGGTTAAATATGAAAAAGCGCCAATGCCGTGTTCGCGCTGAGTCGCACAGCGTAACATATTCAACAAAGTGTCCAACCAAGCATAAAAAAAAAGGAATAAAGGAAAAAAAAAGTAAAGAGGAACCAATAGCAATGTTTAATTTGTTCAGTATTGTAGCCAATGTCGCGTCATGAACTTGGCCGACGTGCTGAGTGATTCAGAAATGCGAACCGGCATAGCCCATTATTTGAGATCATACATAGTCAACGCTTTACTCGAGACAGGCTACTGCAGGTCCGTTGACGTTTCCAACAAATTCCGCGCACGCACGCACGGGGATCTAATTCGGGGGAACGTTTTCCTTCGATTATCCGACCGTCGAAATGTTATCGGAAGCCCCACTGCCAGCGAAAGCTCTGCCCCCTAAGGAATCCGACGGACGTCCTTGAACGACCGTCTACAAGTTGCCAACTTCGTTAGAAACGCGCACTCGCCGCGCACACCCTACAAAAGATTAGGAGTTAGCTTTCCTGCAGAACACGGAGGCAGCCAGCCAATCACGGCGCTCAACACAAGGATCCCAGCGAATCACAAAACTTAACTCTTTCTTGACCGCGTCCATAGGCCATCGATCACCGGTCATCAATGGTTTCAGAGCCGTTAAGAAATTAAATTTAGCGCGGAGAATTATATTCAACAATCTTGTGGATAGCCGAAGAGCTGAAGTTTCGGTTTCAACGTAGGTTTGATCTTTATCACAAGCTGGTGGACTGTCGAAAATAGCATTGGGAACGGGGGTTGCACTCGTCTAACATGGCTAACTGCTTGCATCAGTCTTTGTAACAAAGATGCCAATATTTACATAATTCAACTGCTTGTGGCATATTGTTTAGACACCAAGAGCTCTGGGGACACTTAAAATGATGTTATAGGTGTTGCTTAACAGACGGTTGTCGGTAACCATCACTATAATTTCCGATGCTGTCCTGAGCCGGTGTGCACGTTTTATGTTCCCAGCAAGTCGGACAAAAATGCTAAATATGAAGGAACTGCAACCAAGGCTGTGACAAAACAAAAGTGGAACACAAAGGAAGCATTCTGCTGGCGATGTGAGGCGCATGTACTCTCTCTGTTTCACCAATATAGAAGCTTCCAGGCAGCCTTCAGTTTGTGTTTCGTCTTATTGCGTTCGCTTCACTTCATCATTGCCACAGCAAGGACAGGTTATTGCCACTTTAGGTGCTACTCTGTTCCCCTCACTAGGTCCTTCTGGAGGGTCGTCAACGCCCGCTTCAGTGACTCGGCATCTCGGCCAGACAAGAGAAGGTCGGCAATGGCGGCTCAATATGGCGCGTGTTTAAAGCGTCTATAAGCATTCCTTCGTTGAAAAGCGCACGTGTTACGGAGGCTAACTCTCTGACGAGCCAAAAATAGGTCCAACGTCAATTACAGTACACCATCTTTCACAAGTAATAGCCGTGGGTGTGGGGCACATTTTGTATATTCTGAAATTGTTTTTTTTCATTTGTCGTTTAATTTGAATAGCTTTAGAAGTGTCGGAGTTTATACGCCTCCCACATTGTACCAACCTCAGTTTCATTCGAAAAAACAACTAATCGGCCACATTTTGATGAGTCATATTGCTCCATACACAAATGAGGAAAATAAGAGCATTTGCACGGATCCTTTGAGAATTGCTACTTTTCCCGTGGTCAGGAAAGAGTTGAAATGCAAATAAATTATTGAAAAAATGCGTTGTGCGCTGGGACAATGACCGAGAGAAATGTCATGCTCATTGTACCCGTTGACATCGCATATTTTTAGCCTAATCATAATCCGGACATCGTTAGAGGGATATTTAACCGATATTTTGAGTCAAAACTGTTGGTCGTAATGGCCTTTATGGTACACCAAATTGTTATAAGTTACGTTGTCTTAAAAGCCGACCAACAAGCAGAAAGGATTAAACTCACCCTCCCCTCGATTTTCTCCTCGCCGTTTTTCCCGCTTCCCCCCCCCCCTTTTTTTTTTTTTACGTAGCCGTTTAGGGTTACAAAAAGATAGTCTAGCTACCAGTTAGTAATCACATAAAGAAGTGCAGAAGCCGCACCATCTTTCTTCCCCACTTCCCCCTCCTTGAAGCTAACCTTCACTGTGACCCTCGGACTTGAAGTACTGACAGTGCTGCGGATGCTACGTGCTCGTCGAAACAGTGATGCAGCTCTCTTTCCCCACGTGGTTACGTCCCCGCCGATATTTCCGCACAGAGAGCGGGGTCAGGCGAAAAAAGGAAGTCCGGCCAGCAGCTAGCTCCCTCCGCACCGTCAGCTTTGGGATGAACAGTAGAAACTAAAACTGAAGCAAGCCAAGCCGCTATTCTTTTCGCATGCTGATATCTGCTTACCCCTCGGGTTCCTCACGTGGTTCGTTCATTTGAACAACTGTGTAGAAAACGTCAACGAGAGCTTTTTTCTTTTTTTTTTTTTTTTTTTTTTTTGTTCTGAACGATAACTTCATTTTTTCTGTCCACGTTTTCTATTCTAAATATGTCGCCGTTTTTTTTTTCTTTTTTTTTTTACTTTTCTTAGAGGATTAAATATGGTTCTTTACTGTTTCAGCAACCGCATGAAATACTAAAACGAACTAATTTTGCGAATAACCAATTTTGACAAACTTCACGATATTAAAAAAAAATAGAAAATTTGATCCCACAAACACATCACTCCGTCGCAGCCAGTACATAGCGAACCACTCGCAATCGTAAAATGTCGTGCCCCCTACAAACTGCGGTCGTCCGCACCTCGGGCCCCTGCAGCGCGTGCTGGCGCGACCAAGTGCAGCAATGAGGAAATGAGATAAGCGAGGAACGCCGCGCGCAGCAACACCCCACAGGACGACTCCTCAGAACACACTCTGTATACGAGCAGAGTCAGGGACAGCTCTACGAAAAAGAAACGCAGGGTGCTTTGTGAGTGGTGCTTCGGTCACCGGCTGATGCTGGAATCTCCTTGGCTCGATATGCATGCTTTGCACTGACGTCACATCTTCCATTTTGCACCGTCACGGAAGAGAATGAGGGGGAAGCTGCTTTTGTACCCAAAGTATCACTGCGCAGCAACGGACTTGTACGGAGAAATAGTGATGCCAACAGTCCTGCTGCCGCACACCAGTGTAAGAACAGTGTCCATGCCGGGCGTTACTGCACACCTGTTTCGTTTACTGTCGTCCCCAGCCACCTTGTAGACATATCCGGTATGGGCGACGAAAAAATGATTAAACATTTTATCCCGCAAATAAAAAAAAAAAAAATTGAGGTGAGGCAAAACGAGAATGGGTGACGATTACGCTTGTTTGTATCCTGAATGTCTTCTATTGGCGTCGCGACGGCAAATCAATGTTTACGCCCATACCTGAAGTGACGTCATTCAACATCTCGTTCGGCAGCCAATGACATTGCGGTACTAACCGCCGAATTCAGAAACCTCACTCAAACTACACTCACACTTAAGGGACCCTCCACTTCCTCAAGGAAGGCGCGAGGGCCGGCGCTGGCCAATCGCGACGGCGGGTCCGTCCTCGCGATTGGCCAGCGCCGGCCCTCGCGCCTTCCTCGAGGAAGTGGAGCGGCCCTTAAGTGTGAGTGTAGTTTGAGTGAGGTTTCTGAATTCGGCGGTAAGGATAGGAACACCCAAGAGCGATTCACCAAGCGTGGGCATAACAAGCCAGCCCCGGCGTTTCTTAACATGTTAGTGACCAACTTACGCGTTTACGTGGAGGAATAAAAGGCATACGCGTATTAAAAATCAGCTGTTTATTAGTCGTTCAAAACCTACACGTTTTATTGATATGGCAATTTGGGCCAGTGGGTTCATGATCGTAGACAGGCGCCGAAAAAACACAAGGACAAGAACAAGAAGAGACGTAAACACTGGTGCTATGTTTACGTCTCTTCTTGTTGCTGTCCTTGTGTTTTTTCTGCGCCTGTCTACGATCAGGCTACACGTTTTAAAGCCGAAAATCATCCTTGCTTTAACTGACAACCAAATCCTATAAAAACTGCTTCGTGCACCTTGCGAATCGCTCCTCAATCAAAATCAGTCTCACAAGATAAAAAAAAAAAAAACACGGTTCCTTTTTTTTTCTTTTTTCTCATACGTTTAAAATTTAGACGTACAAATAAATATTTTGGCGAGTTCAGTGTTACCAGTAGCGATTCGGGAAAGTACTTTTATTTCGGGTTAACGTGCTCAAATATCAGAATCATTCTTGACTCAAAGTCTCGGTCACAACCAACACGAGAAGGATCCCCCAGCGAATGACAAAACACATATAACAATCAAACGACAAAAAAAAAAAAAAAAAGCGATGTGTGCAGGCAGAATAAGCTAAGAAAGCTTTATATATGCTCCTCGTCCCTATATGGCATATATATATATATTTTTTTGTCTAATCGTATTATGAGTTTTGTCATTCGTTGGGACCATTTCATTGTTCGCGACATGTTTCACTGTCTCCGTGTTAACAAACGCAGGGCGAGGCTAATCACCATAATCTCATTGTCGCTCTCCAGCCATTGAGATTACGCCATCACCCGATGAGAACCCCGAAGAGCCGATCACGAAGCGAGACACTCAAAAATAATTTGCCTCGCCCTGTATTTTTTTTTTTTTTAGTGATTATAGATACCACCGTGACCTTGACGTACACACCTCAAGAAAAGACAGGTACGAAACACGATGGGGGCTGATTGGGAGGGCAAAAATCTGTCAGAGGCTTCAATTACACAACGGACTCATCCATCGACTCTTCGTGAAAAGAAAAGATAGACACGAGGCGACAAAGCAAACACCGGCGAGAGAAAGAGAGAGAGACAAAGGAGAGAGACGGCGAATTTCCCTGGGGACTGGCAAATGGGTCAGGCGGTCGCACCGGTGTTACGTTATACACGCTGCTAACCCCGATTCCCGACGGCCGAGCCCCCCTCGGCTCCGCGACGAGCGCCAGCGAGCGCCGCAGAGAGCCGCGCGCTTTCTCCGACGCCGGACAACAAACAGCACGTGCTCGCAGCACTCACTCACTCGTTCCCCCGCGCAGCGCCCGCTTAGCCCCTACGGCTCGCGAGCAGGGCCAATGACAGTATTTCTCAGCTCACACACCTTAAGCAAAGCATCGCTCTGCAGCCAATGAGATGGCTCCGTTAGCCGATAAGAACGCCATAGAGCCAATCACGAAGCACGAAGACGAAGGCACGCGCATGCGCAGCAATGCGGGACTGCAGCACTGTGGAAACTATACGGGTAGAGACAAACTGAGGAGGGGGTGCGGGAACGCCAATGCGGCGAGCTCCGATTCGAAGGATTAGTGGGTACGCGCAAAGGTATGCCTTCGTCTCCATTCACCGTTTCAGCGCGTTCGGGCGCCGAACGCCGGTGTCCGTCGTTTGCACGCGTTCGAACAGCGAGCAGCTTAGCTTTGCGTCCGCCCACTATTGGCGACGTGAGCGAACGAAAGCGTCGCTGTGGTCGGCGCACCACAATTGGCCGAATGCTGACTATGACGTCAGCAAAGGATTTCTCATCGACGGAAATAAGAGGAATGTAAAAACTTCAATTTTGACGGTGTTGGCAGTGTTGCTTTGAGAGCGCTAAGATTTCAGGCTTCCACCATGCCCATTACAAACACCATCGAATTTGTTGCTCACAAGGTAATGACGTCAAGAAAGGAAACCGAACGAGGGCGCCACCGAAACATCTCGCCGCTAATGGTCATTCTAACCAGATGAAAATCAAATAAATTATGTGGAAATAAATAGAAATAACTGGTGGTCCCAGTACGTCCAGGTGCGGCGCTGAGGAACTTCCGGGGGAATGAGCACCACGTGGCAATTAAAATTATATTAGAGAAAAATATAATAATAATATTAATAATAATGAAAAGCCGAGCGCCGCCGCTATTAGTCGCGTCGCATATCCTCGATGCGCTCTCACCGACACATTTTGTTTTTGGTTTGTGTTTCGTCTACGTTCGAGCTTGTTTCGCTTTAGGTATCCGGAAGAGCACCTGCTCCTACCCTACCAGGGACCAACAGAGTTCGGTTAAAGATATACATATTTTTAGGAAGACGGCGGACTCGCCGCCGACCAGTCTCAACGATGTTTATATTCGAACCGGCCCGCGCTGCCCGGTCGGGCCCCACGAGCCATCTAGATGATACTGATGATGTGCGACGACGACGATGAAGAACCCGTCACAATTGATAGATTAAAAAAAAAAAAAAGCATCGGAAAGCAAGGTCGTCCGCTATAGCTACGCAAACGTGCCTGTACGTCAACAGACGAGCGCGACAGCTGCGACCCTCTTTTTTTAGTCACTTTATGCGACGTATCTTTTACGGGTTCCAGCTCCAAATGAAAACACTCCTCACTCGACAGACACTGCGTGATTCGCGTCAAGGACCCGGGGTTAGCAGACTTACGGCGCCGACCAAATTGACCCCTCTACAGCGTAGAACCAGGGTAACAACATACAACCAGGGTAACAACATACGGATGTCTGTACAGAGCACGCGCTTTGTAGAAACATCGATAGCGCCGAATTTGCTTCGCCACCAAGCACACTGGAGAGAGCTGCAGTGCGGCGGACACCCTCCAAGCTTTCTTGGTGCAAAACTTATTTCGGAGGAAAACTCGTCGTCATAGTTTACTCTGCAACACTGTTAACCGCCCAAGCCCAATATGGCTCTAGAGCCATTAAAAATAAGCAACGCTGCGGAGATAACGACACATCGACCATCTTAGTGTCTAAAAATTGCCGCCGCTAGTTATCCGAAGCTTCGAGCGAAATTAAAGGAAACGCTTTTCCGTCATTTCGCGACAAAGCGAAACGATGTCGCCTGAGCTTCCTGGCGCCGTATTTGCACATTGTATAAAACTAAAAATCGTCTAAATTAAAAAACAAAAACGCAATATTTTTTTATTTAATTTAAAGCTTTGGAAGACGCATTTTCGAATCGTGATCGCCAATCGCACCCGCTCTGCACGATGCCCCGGAATAGCCCCCCCCCCCCCCCCTTTTTTTTTGTGACAGCATAACTTATTACTTCAAGCAAAGAAGAGAAAAAAAATACCTTAGGATTATTTTACAAAAACGTTTTCACCGGGACCACCAGTATACCACCGTTTTATGCCGAGCTCGAACATCGCTACATTGTTATCGTCTGCTTGAGGCCGTGTTTTGTGATTGCACGTCACTGTTTTTTTTGTTTTTTTTTTGTTTTTTTTTTTCCCCACTGCAATGCTTTGCTCAGTCACAACCCTGGTTGCGGCTGGGGATCGAGCAGGTTTCCGTTTCAAAACATGAAAGGAGAAGCTATAACCTCGTCAAACGCAACTACCAACACAACCTTTTTTTTTTCTTTTTTTTTTTTTGTACAGTGAGAGATTGCAGCAACACAGGCTGAACGGGGGACGTCGATTAGACCGCGCAAGGACAGGGTAGTTGCGCTTAAACGCGGAGACAGCGGGAAAAATACAACTCACGCCGAACCATAAAACGCACACCGCCTGTGTGAGAAGCCCTCGCCAAGGAAAAAGGAAAAAGCGATTATGAATCCGGAAAGCAAAACGCTCCTGCCATAAAAACAAAAATGCACTGTTGTTGTCACAGTAAATAACTGACCGACCACATCATGAGCCAATCACTATCAATCAATCAATCAATAACCGGGGTCGTGACGTCTAAAGTCATTAGGTAGGCTACGCACTCCATTCCCCGAGCAGTGGCCGAATGTTAACGCATTACAGCTGCGAGCACTTTGAGCGAAGTAGCTAGCGCAGCAGAACTTGGGTGTCGCGGGTTCGATCCCCACCCTTGCCCGTTTCGATCTGGATGAGCATCGTACCGGCGTGCGGTCGTGTATGACTGCGTGGAACACGACCCCAGGCTAGCGGTGGTACAGCACTGGCTACATTTCTCACCTACAGCTGAGACACCAGACGCGTCTTAACTTCCCACTGTTTAAACATACGCACAACACAATTTTAACGATCGCCGGTAGTGCAGTGCAGTGGTACGTATCTATTTTACTTATTTATTTATTCCCTCCCTCAGGGCATGAAAAGAATTACAAACGGGAACGGACAAAAAGCACCTAAAGAACACACACAGACGAAAAGAGGCAGGTGAATATGAAGCAAACAAAGCAGTTAAATACATACACAAAAATATTCAGAGGCAGATAAAAGTAACACGAAACTGTTAATCCGAACGCAAAACAACATCACAAATGCCATTAAATGGCATCGCGGGCATAAACATAAACTGATAAACATATAAACTGATAAACATAAACATAAACTGATGTCGTGGGCATAAACTGATAAAGGGGGATGCCTACTTTATTATGATGATCTACACGTGATGAGAGATATTTTTTGTGTTAAGAGATACTGACGTGATGAAGGGTTATGCTGGCAGACCTTATGAACTAAGCAAAGTCAGGATACTTTCCTGCGGAGGGAGAGGTCAGGCATCCCTAAAGTCGTTTTCACTGCTGCCACGCTTGATGTGCGATGATAGTTATGTGTAGTATGAAACGAACGGAACAGTTTTGAATGACTTTTAGTGATAATGCAAGAGTTTTAACAGGATCCCTGATGGTGGCTGCGTATTCGAGCTTACTGCGACCTAAGAATTTAAAAAGGACCAGTTTTGATGGCAGCGGTGCAATAGATAAGTTTCTTTAAAGGAAGCCGAGCATGCGGTTAGCAGTATTAGTTACATATTCAATATGAGTATTCCACGTTAGGTTGTTGTTAGTTATGTGTACGACAAGGTATTTATATGAAAATACAGAATCTAATAAACCACTTTCGATGCGATAAAAAGGACAAGTGTTATTTTGACGTGATACTCTAATGTATTTGCACTCGTTAATGTTAAGTTTCATTAGCCATCTATCACACCAGCAAGAAACGTTGTAAGGTCAGTATGAAGTAACTGAACATTCTAATCATTGGTTAGTTCAGAGTATGTTACACAGTCGTCGGCGAACAGACCAATAGAGGATGAGACGTGGGCTGGAAGGTCATTAATAAAGATTAGGAACAAAAGGTGGCCGAAAACAAAACCTTGGGGGACACCAGAAGTCACGTGAGAGGAGTGCGAGCCATTTCCATTAATAGAAACAAAGTGCAGTGTAGCGTGCACCGGTGCAACCAATCGAATCCGCTAGAAGCCGCCCCAACTTACAGGCTTTAGTCACTTGAAGGGACTCTCAGCCATTTTTCTTCGGGTTGTTCGTAATAAAAGTGCAGAAATTTAAGAGACGTAGGATTTCACCCTATCCAAAGGACAGCACATCAGGCACTTCTTTGCATATAAACTGACGTAAGAAACCTTGAGCATCCTTCCGCAGTGAGTTGTCCGAGCGAAGTTCAAATCAACTACCGTGGTAGTGTCGCCAATTAAATTTTATTATTATTATTATTATACCCTAGGCAGTACTTTTGAGGCTGTATAGCTTCGAAGTACAAGTGACCTCGCTTACTGCTGTTGCCTTTTCAATATGTATGAGCCAGCTAAAATAGTGAAAACAGCAAGCGTGGCTTCGCCCCCCTTTTCTTTGTAAACAAGCCGTGGATTTCTTCGGCGAAAAGTTTCTTGGAGTGGAACTCAAATTTGTGCAGGGACTCTACAAGATCTTTCGAGACCTGGCCCTCAATTTGCGACATTTCAATCACGCCAAGTCACAAACAACAATAAAAAAAAAAAACGAAGAAAAAAAAAACTGTTTGAAGGGGCGACGCGTCATTTTTCAGGAGACGGTTCGTTCAATGCTTAGTCGCGTTCTGACGTCGCAATCTTTACACAAACTTACCAGGAATAATTTGTGTCCGTTTCTTCGAGATTTCTATACTAGTTTTCACCTCAAAAACCGTAAAAAAAAAAAAAAAGTCAGGTTGCTTGTTGCGGAGCATTACAAATTCCCCCCCTATATGTGGAACATTAAGACGTATGTAGGGGCATTTTAGACGAGATATATGTTATCCTATACAAGACACATGTTTCAAACGCCAAAAAGCATTGCTTCTTCCTCCGACAACGAAATATTGTCAAGAACTAATTCGCGAACGTATGCGCAAAACTTTTTTTCTTTTTCGTGATGTGACAACGAGTGTAAGTGTTAATTTTGGATGAAAATTCCGCCGAATTTGACACCCACTACCTATGTTATAACACCGTGTCAACTCCAAGCAACAACCAAAAAGGGATTGCATTCAGAGTGACTCGAAAAGCCGAAGCGGCATCGTATCTGCGAGGAGAAACAACTGCAAAGAAATTATGTGACATACATCGACATTATTATAATCGGAGAAGACCGGAAAACGATCCAAAATCGGAACAACGAGATGATTGAGAAAGAGACGCGCTGCCGCTCCCATCCTGCGAGTGACCATTCAGCGACGTGTGCGACCAAAAGCGTCGCCGCAGTCGGCCTTCCCCGATTGGCCAAGCATTCGCTATGACGTTTTGAGCACGACGAATCCTACTTTCATTAATGGAAACACGAGGAATGTCAGACTGTCAACTTGGACAGCTTTGGTTTAAAGACGCGAAGGCTACAAGCTTCAGGCGTGATTTTTACGCCGTCGAAATTGTCACTGGCCATTTATAATCTTGGTCGTGACGTCATAGGAACTATGCTAGAGGGAGGCACCGGCACACCTCGTCGCCAATAGTTGCTGTTGCCCTCGCAGCACGGGACACGGTAAGTGGCCAAATAAACGTTACTAGAACAACTCAGTTGGGAAACTGCCATAGAGCCTGCTTTGAAAAAGTGGCTTCGATCCGTAAAAGAGAACTGAACTAAAGGCGATTGCAACGCCGCCGTTTCTCCCGCAGCGGCTACTCCGGGAACTGTACGTCTGCACGTATCGCTTCCGGTCGAGTCGCGCAAGGGCTGGTGGCGCCGTCATGTAGCAGTGCCATTTCCCAGTACAGGCGTGGCAGCAAGCTTCGGCCTTTTGGAGCAGGTCTGGGAGCAGCAAAGATGCCCCTCTGGAGCAACTTTGAAGAAGCAAAAGCTCTGCTTTGGAGCAGCTCAGGAGCAACAAAAGTCGAGCTTAGTAGAAGTATAAGTAAACCTTGAAGCTGGTCACCCAGGCCACACTCGGGGCTATGAGCGCAGATGTGTTTTTCTCAATACAAAAATATATCAACGAAAAAGCATCTTCGTGCGACGTTCGAGACCCATTTCCAAATATAACTTTTCTTTAAATATATTTCAGCTCATAGCATAAAAAGTATTTGAATGGCAGCTATTGAAAACTGTCCTGGTAGCGGGTGGGCTCCTCTAAAAGATTTACAATAGAAGGCATAGTCAACAAAAAAGCACAACTTAAGCCTCATGAAAACCAAACGTTGTGACTTTTTAACAACCTAAATCGCACGTTCCAAAAGTGGAAAACAAAATTATTTCAAGATGCAATAATACGGTATGGAATAAAGTCCAATACTGACTACAGTTTTCATTATTAGGAAATACAAATATTCCAAGTCCCTGCCCAGCTAACAAAAGTATTCCAATACACTGACAGAGTACAAATCTACTGTATCTGATATAATTACAAATGCAAAATATTGAAAACTTTATGATACCGCCTATACCATCCCTGCTCATACATGTGCGCGTAATTACCCCTTCGCAGGCATGACTTACAAAAAAAAAAAAAAAAAAAAAGAAGAAGCTTGTTCAGGTGTTTAATATAAAAACGTGACTGACAAATCTAGCAAATAAGACCATAAGACAAAAGGTTTTCCTCCAAAGTCAATTGCTCGGTCGCGTTCTAGCACAACGGTTTAGAATTTGCTTTGCTCAGCAGGACATTCCCACAGTTCTCCTCGTCCTCCCGCCGGCTTGCTGTTTGTATGCCAACGCCTGTATTCGCCAGGTATGTACGTCATTTACAAAGTCTACAGATTATCGAGGCAACTAATTATCGCTTTTATGTGTTACGCTTACGGCACGAATGAGGAGCGCGGAAGCGGTCTCAGCAAAAATACACACTCCAAACACGCAAAAAAGACAAGAAAATATTATGTCAAATGTTTGTTGAACTTTGTACAGCAGTTATCGCTTTCCCCGGAGATTAGATGATAGACAAAAACATGCCAGCAGGCTCTTAGGTACGTTTATATACCATAATGTCCTGAAAGAACGCCCACCCAAAATGAAAAGGTAAATGGTGCGTGTGTGCGCGCGCGCTTGTGTGCGTGCGTGCGTGAGTGCGTGCGTGCGCGCGTGCGCGTCCGTGCGCGTTTGTGTATTTGTTTGTACCGGGTGGGACCAGGGCACTGCAAGTTACGTAAACGGGAACTCTTCGACGTCCAAGTTTCCTATTTTTTTCCTCACCGCAGTCTCGGGTTTAAAACATCATGATTAACTATCACCAGCTCGCCTCTGCACTGACTGTCTTTTCATTAATGATGCGCCAGCATCACTGTCTTTTCCTTGATGATACATATCGCAGAAACGTAGAACTCACGTGTACGATAAGTACGCGGGAATTCGCTGTGAACTCCATGGCAGCAGAACGCGGACGCAGCGGATTCGCGCTTCACAGAGCGATATCCACGCAAGAACCCGGCCGCTACAAACTCAAGTGTCAAGGGAACCAATATCGCGCGCGGAAATCGCAGATTAAAAAAAAAAAAAAAATGCGGGAACGAGTCAGGAATTTGCATGTCCGCATATTGCGGATGCTGCAGATTCATTCGGGAGTCACGGTGCGATAAGCAGGAGGGAACCCGCTGTGACCACGCTTGTCACGTACCGATACCGTAGATCACGCGGTAATGTTATTAAAAAAAAAAGAACAAAAAAAAAAAAAACGGGTCGGGTGATTCTTTGGGGGCGGGCGTTCGTACGAGACTTACGGTATACGCGTTTTAATGCCGTGTGTGTGGTATTTCGAATACACACGGCCGTGCTATATGCCACTGTGCAAAAAACAAAAAAGTATGCGAGTAAAAGACGAAACGATGCATCGTTTCGTCGTTTGTCAGAGTACTGATGAGTACTTTGACAAAGCGACCTATGCATGGCCCATTTTCGGAGATAAGACCTCCACGCCGTTGACAGGACCACATCGGTGTGCTGGTTTCGTAACAATAGGGACTTTCAGCAAACCATTACCGTGCTCCGCGTACCGCACTACCAGAGCCTTTGAAGCATGCTTTTAAGCGCGCGCCCCGCGGTCACGGTATCACCCGGGCGCGCACTTAAAAGCATGCTTCAAAAGCTCCTGTAGCGCCCGGTAGGCGGAACACGGTAACGATTTGCTAAAAGTTCGTATTGGTTCAGAATTAATTACCTAAACGAACATAACACGGTAAACCAGCGTGCCCAATAAAGAAGATACTCCAATAAATATATCTTAAAAAAAAAAAAAAAAACTTTTTCGGCTAGTTTTGGCGCAGCATGTGCGCTAGGGAGCAGGATGACGTAGCGAAAGTGGATTGGCGCAATTGGCGCAGGGCTTCCAGCCCTGCCAGTAGCAATATAAATGAACTTTCATGTTTTGACTCGTCGCTAAACGGTGGCGCTGTTATCGTATTTCGTTCGGTAGCGGTGGACGCGAGCGGTCCGGGTTTCAAGGGTGAGTTTCCCAACTGAATGTTTTCGTAACGTTAGGCCAGATTAATTTTCTCTTCTAACGAATATGAACTGCGCCATTCCAGAACTTTAAACTGCTCAATCAGCTTGTTCGCTCGTTCTACGACCAAGAAGGCAATATTCAATAACCGAATTAACCATTTCAAAACTGCCGCGTGCACGGATAATTAAGCGCACATTAATCTTCAATCACTTTCGATACATGGCGATCCAGTCGGGCACCACTTTATAACACAGAGAACAATACATCTTCGAATGACCGACAGGTTCAGCACTTTGAATGCATTGCCAATCAAGCGTGAGAAAGAAAAATGTAGACCCAATTCTCAACTTATTATTCGAGCCGCTTGTATGATAGTAACAGAAGCGAACTGATTAAAATTAAAGCGGGAGGGGGACTCCCCGATCGCAAGGAAGGGGAGAGGAGAAGGGGGGGGGGGGGGGGGGGCTGCGGGAAAGCAAGACTGGTTACTACCATCCAACACAAGTTACAGTGGACCGAAACCGATCGCCGCGTGCGTGCGCGCATTTAAAGTCCGATCAACGCAAGCGATCTCCAAAAGCTCGGTGCTCGCCCAATAAAAAAGGGGCGAGATAGCAGACTATATAACGAAGCACGTCTCTACCTGCTGCCTGCACGGAAGACCAGCGAATGGATCGACGATTGTTCCTCTTACGAGTCCCAAACACGTTCTTCCAATCCGATCCCCGGAGAGATAGCGAGGAAAAGGTTCATTGTTCACAAAACGACAATTACGAGGCCTCATCGGGGTTCCTAGTACTCACTCCCCCCCCCCCCCCCCCCCTTTCCACACAGAGAGGCACAGACCTCTTCCAGAAGATGTGATAGCCCGTAATCAATCAACACCATAGCTGGTACAGGCGAATATGAATGCTCGAGAGCTCTCCGGACGTCTTTCATGGGTACGTATTTCATTTAATTTATTTTACCGTCAAAGGCATATGGCGATGCATTTAAATTAAGGGGAAAGCAAGAAAGTGGCGTAGACAAAAATTGAAAGTACTACTGAAGTCGGCGACAGGTTAAGAACCCGATACAGATGAGATGAGCCGCCTCCAACATGGCGCTCGTTGCCTTTCGCCGGGCTTAGGCTGCGCGTGTGACGATGACGAAGTGTTATCAAAAGCGGACAGCTCGCGCTCGAGGCTCGGACTATCTACAGTTCTTAACGTGCTACCGACCATAATGACTCAATGAGCGATGCCGCGATGTATGTACATAGAATAACGAAATGCGAAATACAAAGTCTCCAAATGTTCCAAACAACTCTTACTAGAGTTTCAGGGTGTTCTAAAAATCCCTATTAGGGAGTTTTAGAATTGGGCAGGAGATCGAATGATAGGAGGGGGCGCTCGGTGTTTATTCAACACAAGGGTCCCCCAAGCAGTTCGGGGGACCCAATTGTTGGGGCCGCCTATACTAAAACCCTTTAAAGGGACACTGACAGGGTATTTATGCTGTACGCACGGAAGAGTTCCTTTAGTAGCTCTGTGGAAAGACATGCGATTTACACGCAGCGGGCACGGGTTCGATCCCTGGTGTGGGTGTGCCATTTTTTTTTTTTTGTTTGTCAAGCATTTTGCGAGTTTTACAGTTCTTTTTTTTAATAATTATCACAAAAAAAGGACAATACGTCGCTGAACTAAATGGTATGGGATTCCATTTTTGACACCTACTAACTCAATGCAGTCACTTTCCACAAAATGCAAGGAGCATATGAATCGGGTAGCGTCCGCTTTCCGAGCTTCGCGTAACTGTTCTACAGGAATTGCAGCCAGCCATTGATCCCGACCCGTTGATCTTTCGGAAACTTGAGCACTCTGCCGCACAATGCCACCTTCAGATGCAGGACATGTGAGGCAACTCTTCACGCAACATCTTGGGAGTATTCTTTTCGGAGCCGATCACGGGAATTCACCACACTACGGCACTCGGGCACTCACTACTAATTGCCAACACTTAAATGTACAAAACAACTCATCTTGAAGTACAGAACAGCGAGCGGGACAAGCATAACTGCAAAGGAATCGCACGGCGAGCGAACGCATTTCGTCTGCTACACGCGAAAAGAAAGAAAAAAAAAAAAAAAAAAAACCCGCACGGTCGGGTGTAGCCACGTGACTTCCGCCAATCTCACTATCCTCTCCACTTCCCCGTGTGGTGCGGGAATTTCGGTTTCGCTTTCGAGCAGTTGCGTTTTTTGGCTTTATTTAAAAAATAGTGACTCTGTAGCAAAATATTAATTGGGTAGTATTCCGACACCATAATGAATCGCCTGACTAAAAAGGAAAAAAAAATTGAGGGGTGTCAGAGTCCCTTTAATCTCTTACAAACATTTACCATTACGTAAAATAACTTGAGACTGGAGTAAGGGAAATAGAATTCCAAAATGGAAGAGAGAGAAAGGCTGAAGCTCAGCCACTACGTTTATTTAGTTACCTGCCTCCCATTAATCCTCTTCCTCAATGTAGCCAACAACGCACACAGAGTAAAATCGCACACTCACACAAACCATAATTACATCCCTATGAAAACAAAAACATGCACAAACGAATCATTTTGACAACTTCGAAACAGAAGTGGCAAGGAACCGATTATTTCCCCTCCTACAATATAAAGGATACCTTCACACATTTTCTTTGTCCGAGCGAAGACAGTAAAGAATTTGAATTCCTTATTAAATTGGCCAGCGTCCCCTAAAAATAAATTACTCCACCAATTGGGGATCGCGGTATGAAACTATTTTCCATGCAAAGAACATCGATCATTACTGATCTCTAGCATCAAAACCTATCCCGAAAGAAAAAAGGAAAAACAAAAATTGAAAACAAAAAATGACGACACAAAAAAAAAAAAAAAATCTTAAGGTTGGTTTAGAGCAGGGGTGGCCAGGCTGACCCAGCCTGAGAGCCGCAAACAAAACCACGAAACTTCCAAGAGCCGCGGGGGGAAAGGGGGGGGGGGGGGGGGGGGGGGGCAAACTTGTCTACACCAATAAACGAAACTCGATCTACTTTCAATCTATAAGTCAGAAGAAGTCCAACTGTACGTAATTAGCAGTAACACAAGACTACCAAATCGCAACCCGTCTTTCGATTTCAAACGCTTTCCATTTCTCTTTTTGCGGAAGTGCTCGTTTGATCGGGAGAGAGGCGGGGAGAGGGGGAGCCGCGAGCCGCATGTGGCTCGCGGCTCCCCCCCTCCCCCGCCTTCCTCCCGATCAGGGGTGTCCAAGCCGCAGCTTGGCCACCCCTGGTTTAGAGTCTTCAGACATTTCCGCTTCAGTGCGACCGACTGCGTTACGAAGGAACGCTTGTGACCGCTGATGACGAGAGGACGTCCGAGCGCCACCTATCCGGTAGCTTTGGAACACTTCAGATCTGCGTAAATTTACTTTTTTTTACGTGTTATTTATTATTGTGGGCTTGATATAATTAGGAGAGGCCATTTCTCTCTCAGAGACAGTGCTATATATAATTATATATTTCATTTCGTAAATGCTGTAAAACCTTCAGTCTGGTTCTACGCAGATCGAAAATTGCTCCAGGGCCACCCCGTAGACGGTGCCAGCGTGCAACGATATTGCAAACGCGCTCGGTCACACCAAAACGCAAATATAAAAAGTCAAAGTCAAAATGTTTTTTTTTTTTCGCTTAGGTTGTTAGTGAACGAGATATTTAGGCAATGTTTTCAAATAAAACTGTTGAAGGAGGGAGTCTGAGGTGTTCCTTGTAAGCACGTAAGAAGCCAACATATGCGTCGAATATGCTTCAGGCGTGTGTCCGCCAACAAGGTAGAGGGGCTTAGAGCGATAAACTGGTATCCCGTTCACCAGGCAAAAGTGACCCCTACTTGGCTGCCGCCATGTTGTAGAATTCTGACCACTAGACACGCGACCGCACCGAATCCCGAGGCTTTTACGCCAAACTGAGCCGAGATTTGTATTGCAATCGCTGAAAAAAACAAAAAAAAAACATTATGAACTATTTTTTCAATTCTGTTAGCCCCAGGGACCAGTGTCTAGCTCCGATAAAAACCCAAAATACAGCACCGCGGCTGACGGCACCAAGCGGAGGTCAAATAACTTTAGGCTCTTCAACACTTCAAGTGGTAAACTCGGTAAAAATATTGGGCGTTTATTTCACAGAATCGTTGTCATGGAATGAGCACGTTGATTATATACATCAAAAAGTTCGTAAATCTATTGGTCTCCTTTGTAAGAATCGTGATGTATTTCCAACAAGTGTTAAATTACTTTTATATTATTCTTTGATTTACACTCACTACGTGTATTGCCATTTAGTTTGGGGCCAAACAACGATGCAAAATATAACAAAACTACTACTAACCCAAAAGAGGGTTCTTCGAATTGTCGCAAATGTACCATTCTTGCACCCTTCTCGGGAGCTCTTTCTTAAACATAACGTCATTCCTATTGACCACTTGTACAAATTTCGCCTGCTGGTGATGTATAATACGGCATTAAAACATAATAATATTTTTTTTTCCTTTTCGCACTGTCAGGCTTAGCAAAACTAGATCATAAATATGTCACACGTCACGGCGAAGTTTGGAGCGTTTCAATACCCCGTACGAATTACGGCTTTGCATCAATAAAATACGCATTACCGACTTTACTTAATAAACTCGAAGCCAATAATGTCAGCATCTATGGGACAACAAATCGAATGTTGACAAAAATCATATTAGAGACAGAATAATGTTTACCTCCAGTTCTTGGAGTTTTTGTATCTGTGGTGAAAGTTGTTTCTACTTTAAAAATATTTATTTTGATGCATTCAAGCTGAGTGTAACCATGTGAATACTCTTGATTGTGTTTTAGTGCCCATTTTTGTGTTTGTTTTCGTTGTGTTTACAATCCTGCTTTCCCGCCAAAGTGTGTTAGGGCGCCAGGACCTCGTCAAGCTGCAACTGCAGCTTTTTGTCCTGACGTCCTCCCTTTTTGTACCAACCAGAATGGGAAATAAAAAATGCATTATTATTATTATTATTATTATTATTATTATTATTGCGAAGTTGTCCGAGTCTTTGTCGTAAAAGCACTTTTTGGACTTAAAAAAAACGAAACATAACTTATCTTGTCGGTACTGTTATTAAAGATCAACAAGCAAGTATTCGTGCGCGGTACTTCGTCAAAAAAACTAAACGTGGAACTATAAGGTCACGTGCCAAGGGGTCAAATATGTGCACCACGGCGGCGGCCGGGTGCGGGTCACTTTCAGCTGCCCGTTTTTCGCTCTGAGTCCCTCTACCTCGTTGGTGTCCGCAGACATCTCTTCATGTTTGCATGTGTCGGTAACGAACAATGTCTGTCGTTTGTGTCACGTGTACAGAAGCGTTTACCGCGACTTAACCTGCCTACACGCAAAACAAGAAATGAATCAAAGAAAAAAAAATAGAAGAAAAGAAGAAAAGAGCGGAGGGGTGAAACCAGCTGGGCGGAATTATCGGTCGAGCTCGGCATCTCTCGGCGCGCGGGGCGGTGGCGGTCGACGCGACGGAGTGCTCTGGCTGCTGCCGGCGACCCGAAGGCTGCGGCGGCGATAGCCCACGCATGTTGGAGTCGGGCCGGCAAGGGCCAGCCAACCCGTTGGAGCGAGAGGGCAGGCGGGGTAAAAAGCACGCACGCGAGAGAACCGTTCGACAGCCGCGATACAAAGCGTCCCGCATGCCGCGAGCCCGTAAAACGGCTCCCACTGGGGAAGAAAAATAAGAAAACGTCTTCCAGGACATACGGTGCGGAGTCGGACCTACTTCGCGAAGCTCCGCACACCGCCCTTGTCTTTGTTCTTCTGCCTCCGACGAAACCAAACGGAAATACTAGAAAGCGACAATCAAGAACAGTGCTGTAACGATTATTCTCAAAACGATAATAGAGTTGAACTGAAATATAAGTGTCGTCCCTTTTTTAGGTGCCCCGAACGTAAACCAAAAAGGTGTTCAGTTCAGCTACGTTCTTACGAACGTATCAAACTACAGTCATTCGCCAAAAATAGATTAGGTGTTTTAATATTTTTGAACGACTGTTAATGCACCGAGACATTGCACCATGACATTGGACAACCGTCGTGACATCGCGATTGTAGTGTGTGTGTGTGTGTGTGTGTGTGTGTGTGTGCGTGTGTGCGTGTGTGTGTGTGTGTGTGTGTGTGTGTGTGTGTGTGTGTGTGTGTGCGTGCGTGCGTGCGTGCGTGCGTGCGTGCGTGCGTGCGTGCGTGCGTGCGTGCGTGCGTGCGTGCGTGCGTGCGTGTGCGTGTGCGTGTGTGTGTGTGTGTGTGTAGACCAGAATTGTCTGCGTTTTAGCGCGCGGCAGTACTGTGCCGACTGGGGCGCCGCCCCGCGCGGCAATGCCGTTCCAGGTGAATAGTCATTGTTCATCCGGTGTTAAAACCCACGCACGACGAAAAAAACAAACAACGCACCCAAACAAATTGTGTAGGCTGTGCATACTACGGCGTTCCACCGCGATTTCCGCAGTCCGCTGCGAAGCAAGGAGTAGAGCGCCGCTCGCGTCAGCTTGCGAGGCTAAAACAAATCTGGCCCAAATGTGTGTATTCCAACCTTGACTAGGCTCATGGCCACGCCTTACGGAGGAGTACAGCACCAAAGAGATATTGTACATTTTGTCATCGCAATTTCAGAAACCACTGTAAATTGAACTCAGCTACGAGTTATTCCAGAAACGCAACCGACTAACTGTCAATGGTTAATTACAGTAACCTGTATCCTCTCACTTGGTTGGTTAGTTGACGGGTGTATTTTGGCGACGCTCCAACACCGACTTCTCTCAATCTTTTCTAGGCAAAAAAAAAAAAAAAAAAAAAAAAAATCGAAAAGAATGAGGTAGATCCTGAGCGAAGCCGTGCGCCGCCGTCGCCGGATGTTGGAGCGTTCTCCGAAACATCTGCCTCCCCAGAACCGGGCAAAACGGAATGATCAACGCCAGATAACAACTAAGGATGTCTCCAATCTGCCGAGGCTCAAGTAAGACCAGGTTCGACTTTTTTTCTTTTTTTTTTTTCGAACTTTTAACTTGAAGTTTGACAATAGGTCGACAAAGGTTCGACTGCTATTTGACGATTATCCGCGTGCGCAGCAATTGAAAACGATCTGACTCCACTTGGCTGATAAGGGATTCAATATTTATCGGGCATATTGTATCAAAATTTCTAAGTGCACTACTGTATAAAGAAGTTACCAGAAACTTGACGTTTCCGTTCATAAGTCGAGCAACACTGATTGAGAAGTCAAACTTCGTGGAATTTTGTCAACAAGTGGAACCTTCGGATTCAACAGGAGTTCGCGGCATCAATGTTATCAACCATGTTACGCACGCACAAACGGAACAAGCTCGAACAGGGGAGTATCACGTGTCCTCTTTCCTGGGTAGCGACAAAAAGTGAATTGCGACGGTTTATTTATTGCAAAAAAAAAAAAAAAAAAAAAGCTCGGTGCAGTTGCTCCGCCCTGACACGCGATCCCCGCTTTCCGACAACTGTATTCACCTCAACAACCGAAGCAAGAAACGAAAAAAGACCGACTATTTGCGGAGCATTGCAGGTTAACTCCTCTATGTGGTAAATTAAGATACACGTGAGTGAATTGTAGGTTAGCTTAGCGTTATTTTAGCAAGAAGTACACGTTTCGAGCGCCATAAAGCATCGTTTATACCTCCGATAACCAAATAATGTAAAAACTATTACGCGCAGCTCGTGGATGCGCAATAACATCTCTTTTTCTCGATATGACAACGAGTATAGAGATGTAGCGAACTTTTGTCGAAGCTGAAGTTCGACTGATTGGGCTATCCTTCGAACTTTTAGCAAAAAATCGAGAAAGTTCGACTTTGGTTGTCCGACTCTTACGCAAAAATTCAAATATTGCCGGAAAAAAAAGTAGCTAATTCCTGCAATAGTTTACAAGCCACAAAAAGCAAACAAATTCTCGGTGATTTAGTCCCGTTAATGCGCCGCTATATACCCGATAAATATTGCGCCCCCTCCTCTGTATAGGTGGCGCCAGCTCGAGTAACTGTCGAGCCCCCGTCAAAACTTTTGACGAACACCGCGTTAAAAGTTCGAAAAAGTCGAGTCTGGTGAAACTCGGAAGAATCGACTGTTTCCTCGCGAGACCCACCTCTCCATTTCGAAAGTAGCGGTCGCACTGCTCGTACAGATTCGCACGAGGTGAAGCTTCTGCGCATGCGCCGTGGCGACAACAGCGCCACCGCAAAGGCGTGACGTCAGAGCCGCGTGTCGATCTATACACGTGATACAAAAGACACGCTTTTCGCTGCAGACACGCCCTCGCGCATGCGCAAGGCATATGTTGGCTTCCTACATACATGTGTATGCTTCGAAGATGTCTGCAGTCAGTGTTTGTGCGACCAATGCGAAAGAACCGTCCTACAAGGAAGAAACACGCCTATATAGACAGTGTCTGCAATTTGTACTTTTGTACGGTGTATGAGCATTGAGACCGCGGCTTGCGAATTGAACGTCGTCTCATTTTCGCTCTTTTTTTTTTTTTCTTTCTTTTTGAAGCGGAGAGCCCACGTCACGAAGCGAGTAACTTTGTGTACATCCGAACGTATTTATTTGTTCGCGACTTCCGCGTTATTATAGCATAGCCGTACGTACATCCTTCGCCTTCGCTTCCACCGGCTAACTTTCCCTGCTTCGGACTTCAAATTTAGCCTACAAGAAAACCGGACGATTCTTAGTTAGCACCGTGGCCACCAATGTCTGGGCAGTGTCACAAGAAAACTAGTTAGTCGAGACACAATGTTACAAAGTCATCACACACACATCGGGCCACCGGGCGCCGCTCTAATCTTACTACTCGCTGCAACACCCGATTTGCCGGGTGAATAATCTGCCGCGCCTTTTCCGTCTGTTGCACGCGCATTTCTTTTTTTTCTCGTCCGACAGCCAGACGATCGCCGCGAGGAACCGAAACGGGTCACGTGTCGAACCGGGAGGGATCACGTGATACACTTATCGCACGTGAGCCCATGAGAGCACCCAGAGAACCAATCACGAAGAAAATAGGCCGCGCCCCGTGTTTCTTAAGTTGTCATTTGCTATGTAAACAACGCTAACGAACTACAGTGCGCGCGTTTGAAACACGCCGAATCGTGATACACTGCAACCTATTTGGAGAGCGAGTGTGCCGCCGAAAGATTGGGGGCGGTGGTAAGAGCGTAGCTGTGAGGTGCCGGCAACTGGTCCGTTGAATGCGGCAGACGACAAACACCGGAAGGTCTGAAGATTAAACGAGAAAGGGAAAGGCAGATAAAGAAGAACAGAGGCCGCTGAAAAGGTGAAGGTGCTATGCGGCAGTGGCGTAGCCAGGAATTTTTGAAGAAACAGGTGGCTGGGATGCTTATGATTTGGGGTGCGGAGGGGGCGAAGGGGGGGGGGGGGGGGCTGAAGCCCCATAAGCTTTCTCCCTGGCTACGCCACTGCTATGCGGACAAAGACGAAATCTTCGCCCGTCGCGTTTCGCGAAGAGACAATCTGGTCGTATGTAACGAAGAGAAAAATAACTTCCAAACTTGCAAAGCGGATAACAAGGCCCCCAGTGCTAGGTTTCCTACGTCACCTAATTGTGGGTAGAACGGGACACAAACTGGTCACGAGTGCTTCGTCAGTGTTCGGCTCGTTCAATCAGTGACTGAACAGGGGTGGCACTCAGCTGGTCGAACGACGATTTAGTGAACGCCGACTTTTCATCGAAAGACACTTTATTCGCTCAAATGGCACTGTTCGCGCATGTGATATGAACCCGATCGAACACGAGATTTGACGGCAACTCGCGGCAGGCACCGAAAGTCAGCGCCAAAAAACCACGCGGTGCTAAAGCAGCACAGCCAACAAAACCGCTCTCAAACAACGCGCGCTAGTAGAAAAAAAAAAGAGAGGAAAAAAAAAAAAGCGCGCTCCCAGCGGGCAGCCTCGGGCGGACGGGCGGGATAGCAGGCAAGCAGCGCGAAGCACAGAACCCGTACACTGCCCTCCTCTCCCACCAGATGACGTAACCTTCCAGGGCGACGAGGGTCAGGCAGGTAGGAGAGAGTCCCCTCGCTGCGCTGCCGGCGTCCCTCTCCTCCGGCGTCCCGCTTTGTGTTTGCTTGCCTCGGCTGTTATTCGTTCCAGTCTCGTGCACTTGACGGTCGGGGGGTGCATTATTTCCACACTTGGCCCACTTCGACGCCGGCTGCCTGCCTGCCACCCGGACCAGGTAGTTCGGCTGCCGCCGCCGCTAAGGGCGGAGGGAGAGGGGACCCCCTTCCTTCCTCTCGTCCCGTAACTGCCGCGCAACGAGTCACGTAACTTTCTCGACTTGGGAAGGAAAAACCTTCTCGGACTTCCTCCGGCCGCGATGGAGGAGCAGCCGATGCACGGGCGCCCGCTCTGCACGACGAAGGCGGCGGTCGCTGCTCGCTGGGTTCGCGATGGCGCTAAGAGAAGCTCAATGCCAAGAAACTATCCACCATTCGCGGAGTTCACCCCTTATTCCTTGCAGCAATGTAGATCCAAGCGTTCCAACCAAAACCTGCCTTAAAAAAAAAAAAAAAAGACGATTGGGGACATAAAATCCCCCCCCCCCCCCCAAAAGAAAAAAAAAAACAAAAAAAACCACTTTAGTTAGTATCTCAATGGTGCCACCGCAACACGATGAGAATTGATACCGACCAGGTTCCAAAACGTTTCCGGACTCTCAATAAATATCAATAACCAACTACGGATAATTTTTGCTCAAACATTTTACCCGCAGGAAAAAAAAAGTAAAAAGAAAAAAAAACTGATATTTTTAAAACACTGTTTGTTTATAGACCAACACACGGTCCTGACGTCACACAGCTGCGGTGGCGCTGTCGACGGCACCGCGCATGCGCAGACGCTTCACGCGAATTCGGTTTCTGCGCAGGCGCAGTGCCCACACCTGGTGTGGGCAAACGCGGGCTAGTTTATAAACAGTGTGTCGGTCTATAAGGTGGTGGTTGTAACCCATGTGTAACATCTGCTCACCATCACTTAGAAGCTACAATCGAGATGGCTGAACCCGAGAACACGCTGCCAGTTCGTCTGCTGTGCGTTTGTTTACACTCAACACGTGTCCACCTGCTTTTGTCCTCCCCCTCCCCCCCCCCCCCTCTGTCTCTATCTCTCTCTCTCCTTTCCTACGTCAACAAATGACAGCGCACGCGCGGTCTCATCTTCGCCACACGCCGGCTTCAAGTTCCTACTGGCCAGACAAGTATTGGGCTTCGAACCTCACACGTTCGACACCGATTCGGTGGACGCCGCCATGTAGATATGGGACAAATAACCGTGTTGCCACGGCAGTGCCATGGCAACGCGGTAGTTTGCCCCATATTTGCCGCCCATAAACTCTCAGTTTCCTAAATAAAAGTGAGTGCGCGGGCGAGCTGGTGCTAATTAATCGTAATGTAAAACCTGAGACTGTGGTGAGGAAAAATGAAGAAACTTTCAATTCGAAGAAAAAGGCAACAGTAGGCGAACGCCGAGAGGCTTTGAGGACACTCTGTGGTCGCGCGTACTTCCATTATACTTCGCTCCATATATGGAGAATACGGACGTCACCTCCAGCCCATTATAACCTCCTTGCTGAAATAAGCGCGTGGTGTTCAACCTGGCTAATGATATTAAGCCTCTCCAAAACAAAAACCATGTCATTTACTAATTGCTCATCTCCAATTACAACCTCACACTTTATAAATAACAACGCGGTACAAGTCACTGCTACATATGCGCACCTAGGTATTAATTTTCAGCCCGATTTAAAATGGCACTACCATATTAGTCTCACTCTTGTATCTGCTAGTTGTTCACTTGGACTCATCCGGTGAGAACTTGCCTACATCACACCAATCCGCCTTAAAATTGAGTATGCTGCTGCTATTTGGGATCCTGACGAGGCCTACATTGTGAATAACATTCAATCTCCGCAAAAACGTGATGTTCGGTTCAGTTTTGCACATTATTCAACGTTTTTCAGTGTCGCAGAATTAAGAAATATCACATCGCCGAAGGCTCGCTCGTCTAACACTGTTCCACAAACTTTATCGTCGTGGCTCGCTTCACGATGGTTTCCTTCAGGCACCTAACATTATTTTACAACGCCGGGATCTCTCTTATAGAATTAAGCGTATCACATACAAATCATCTATTTATGCACAATCATTCATACCGCGAACAATAATCGATTGAAATAGCCTGTCAGCACACATAGCGAGTGAAGATAATGAAGAGGGCGCCCTCGGACGAGGAAGTCATTCTCCTGGTCCGACGGCGCCCTCAGCTGTCTGCGATAGTTCCGAAGTAATCGATATTTGATACCGATTTGAAAAAAGAAATTGGCCACACATGAATTATTCATGTGTGGCCAATTCATGTGTGGCTAATATAATGTAACTAAACGTTACATTATATTCAATATAATGTAACGTTTAGTTTTCTTAGGATGCTTAGAGCCTATAGATTGAGTTATGACCATAAAAAGACTATCGCGGAAAGTGGTTTAGTGCCCCTTTAAAGGTTTATGAACGAAACAAAATGACGTCTCGTCACGGCCATGTTTCAAAGAAAATCCACCAGATAGCGGAATTAAAGCGCATAATTGACGTGCGTGAAACAGTGCGGTTGCAGGAAAGAATTGGTCTCAAGAACACCTTTCCCAAAAAAGGTTCACTGGCTGCCGCCATGTTTCCGATGATGATGCAACTAATGCGACTCTCTTGGAAGTTTCCACTTTATTTTCCTCGTGCATACCATCTTTGTGTTGCCTTCCACTGCAAGAACTAAGGCTGGTAGCGTAAGTGCCTGCCATTCAAGCGTCTCTGCTTGACATTCACGAGAAACAAAGAAAGGGAAAAACGGCCCTCGACGCCATTTTGTAAACATGACAACGGTTTTTCTCCCCAGAGATAATCCCCGGAGCGCCCTTCTTTCTCGAGGTCCTCTTGGATTCCGTTCGATCGTCGGAAAGTGACTGTCGTCGACATTGTTGGGCGCTTTTATTTGAGATCTCTCTCAAATAAATCCTTTTTGGGTAACGCCACACCATGAGGTGCGTGCAATGTATCGTTCGAATGTCGACACTGGCTTAATTTCGTGTCCAAGACCTGTCTTTATACATCGGTGATCACGCTATTTGTTTCGCGGGGATTATGCGTGTCTCTCGGCTATCTTCTGTTGCAAATTACATTTGACAGCTAAGCGCTTTGTCGAGTGACACAGCTGAGCAAACGGCACCGTCAAAACTCAGCAAAAAAAAAAAAACAACAATCTACTGGCATTTGTTATGTCGCGCGCGTACTCAACAAAAACAGCTTACAGTTTGTTTTTTATTTCAAATGTGGTACAATGCTTTCTCAATGACCTGGAAAAAATAGATACGCCATGAAACAGAAAAAAAAACTGCGAGAAAAGGCGGAAATTTAGCCGACAGGAGTGTCCGAAATTTTGCCTCGGCAGGTTGCACGTGTATCGAAGTCAACAGACCCCTCGGTTAGGCTTTGCGGGGACGCCGTCGAGAGACTAGCCTCAAAACAAGTGAGTGTGCTCGAAAAAGGTTCGCTCGTCCCTGAGGTCGAGTGTTTATTGGGAAGGTGTAAGCTTCCACAAAACCGCCCGAGAGCTTAAGTAACGCAGAACATGGCTCTTATGTTCAGGCTTCTTGCTTCGTCATCTGTTTTTCTCCGTTCTCATCAGTTAATGGCGCAATCTCATTGGCATGCAGAGGGATAATAAAGTGCTCGGGACACGCCCTGCGCTTGACCACCATAGAGGACAGTTTCCGAACTTGATCTGTCAGACTGCTCGACTTTCCCGCAAACCACGCGGACGAACAATCAATATAATCCAAAAGCAACCAAAAAAAAAAAAAAAAAAAAAACGTTGTATGCATGGAGACAAAGAATCGAATCGTCATGCTCGATGTCCTAGCGCAGTTTGCGTTTTGAAACCAAGCCGCCTCCTGGGCATCGTGATTTGTTGGACGCACCGCGTTATATGGTAGTGATGGATGACCGCCCACAGTGAAAAAACGAAAGCTATCTAAATGTGCAACATATGAGAACATATAAAATCCTATACCGTCGCAACGTCGCCCACGACCAACATTATGAGCATCTATCTTCGAGCGTATTAAGTCAATTTTGACGCTTTGTCTTTTAGTATCGGTAGTATGGGGGCATAAAACGCACTGAAAGCCGATACAACGGCACGATGCCAATGTGTTCTGACGGGCGGGAGGCATGTTGGGCTGCCCTTGATTTGTAGTTCGCGAACAACTCCCCAGACGGCGCTCGTTACTCGAAAAGTCCATTCAGCAACTTTCTTGCGGTTTTTTCAACGCGACAACGTTGAGGAGCTCGAATCGCAGAAACGCCGGCGTCGGTGGCGCGATGGGAAAATCCTGATCGGTCGAGAGGGTCATGAGGTCACAGCCACATGACCTCGCGCGAAAATTTCAAACAACCCACAACGCTCACGTGAAACGTGACGTCACGCGTGGTATGAAAGCGATTAAAACATGACATGTAATACGAATTAAAGGTCGCCGCAGGTTTCAAAAGATTTCACTTTATAAAGCAATTCACTTGCCTTAACGAAAAAATTCTGACGGGATTCGAACCCAAGACCCTTCGGCTGCGAGCCAGACGCGCTACTGACTAGGCCACGCCAGGGATGCTTGCGCAGCGAATGAGAAGGCGATGCGAACGGGGGCCCGATAACGCTATCGCGTTTCCCTCTTAAGGCCCGTTCACGCTCTTGCAACCGAGTACAACCGAGAGAAACAAGACTGGTTTTTAAGCCTCTTACGACGTCTTAGAACCAACTCCGCAGCAGCACATCCGGTCCTAAGACGTCGCAAGAGGCTCAAAAACCGGTCTGGTCTCTCTCGGTCTTACTCGGTTGCAAGAGTGTGAACGGGCCTTTAAAGGCGAAGCTTAAGCGTCCTCCAAGCTTTTTTTTTCTACATTTATTATTTCGTTTGCTATCTAAATTCAAGAGTAAGAGACTGGGTGGAGAACGAGAAGCAGCGAAAGTGGAAGAGAAAGGAACAGAATGACAGAAACCAACGTCTCAGTCTCGGGTGGTGTAAGAAAACGATAAATCTACGCCAACTCGCCTGCACCATCACCGTTTTATCGTCACCCCCCCCCCCCCCTTTCATCACCTGACCCCCCTCTCTCTCCGCGATGGTATGGGCGAGTACGTCTCCCCAGGTGGCAAAAGACCGATCTCGTACGACTGGTCCAATGATCACGTCGCTTCCACCGCACTGTCAGCTTATCATTCCGCGGTCCCTCTGCTGGGGGGTGAACAGAGCACAGGGTAGATTTCCACCCTCCCAACACGATACCATCGCCATTCTACCATAATCGCAGTGACTCTACTAGGGGAATTAAAGGGGAGAGGCAACCGCGGCAATGAACACGTGAAGAGAGGAGGCGGTTCCGTTGCACGCAGTCAAGCCGGCCACAAAACACGGGGGCCCGTGCTCTCTACACGCAAATGTATGCGGACGGATGGGACGCGCTTCGCTGAAGCTCCGCGAGAACCATCCATAAAACAGCAGCGCGGGCCAGCAACAATACCGGCGACGGGCAGCGATGGGACGCTGATCAAACGGGTCCAACCGAACGCGAGGCATCGTAATACGCGCGCGCGGCGCATGAAACGGGGCCGCTCGGAACGCCATCGTGAGTTACCAAGAGAGAAGGTGATTAATGGGGCGATTGTGAACTCTCGAGAGTGCACGCAGTGTCTGTTCTCAACTGCTCGCACGGGCCCAAAAGCGCGAGCGGCGCCGATGTGTCGTCTGCTTCGCGCAGTCAGGCGGTCAACTACGCGCGCAGGCGGACCTACCCGCGGCGCTTCCGTTCCTTGCGCAAGGCGCCCTCCTTGTTATCGGAATGTGTGCCCCCCCGTTTGACCAGACGCTTGCTTCGCTGCCCCCCATCTTGGGAGCGGTTCGGATGACAGGGCGGTCGGATATCCGAGACCGTCGCTGCTGCCCAAGAGGCGCGCAGAGCGCCGGAATCCACGTTCGTGACGTCATGCCGAGGCTGTCAAACGGAGCATGCGCGCGCGACTCATGTTTGCGACGTCAGGTCGAGGCGGTGGATCTGGCTTCGAAAGACGTCCACCAGAGGTCGGCGGCTCCGACACTGACCTGGGCGCCAACAGAGGCCGACGGGAAATGGCGGGCCACCAAGCTTGCTGGCGTTCATCTCGTAAGTCACTAACTACGACTTGCTCGAGAATGGAAACGAATGAGACTGCTCACGATGCGTGTCCGTCGGTTGATAGGCATGGTGAAATCGCTATTCGTAGAGACGTTTCTCATTCAGCGCTCCATCGTGCATATAATTAGAGAAGAAAAAAAAAATAAAAAAAAAATAGCGAAGGTGATCCACGTTGCAAAGAAGCCGAGTCTTTCAGCGACACCCGGAGATTTTTCTAAAAAGGGATTTTGTGTTATTAGCTTTTGGAATATCGCCGTTTTGCCTGTGACGCCTCTATCTTTGATTTGTGCATTGTGTACATAGTGCGATTACAAAATTCAAAATACCACTATTCCGCCAACACGCTTGCATTTTTCAGTAGAACTACTCAATTCACTCTAGAATACTCCGAATTCAATGTCTCAGAAAAAAAAAAATTATAAGAAAATACTTGTCTTAACGGTATGCTAGACGAAACAATCCTCGATCTCAAAGAAAACAGATTAGTGCCAGACATGTTAAAACGTCATAAGAGGAGAGCTACGTTTCCAGTGGAAATGAATGACTACAAGAGGTCAATATTTATGGCGCATGCAGCGCTCGAAGCATAGCAACGGGGACCTCGCAGCCAGGGGAAACTTGAGGGCCGCATGCGGCCGGCGTGTTTGAGACACCTCGGTGATGACATCTAGTCTCATATTGTACCGAACGCGTGCTTTCGGCATCGGGTACTACAAAGGATGGCATCACCCTAAACAGAAGGACGTTGAGGCACCCTAGTAGAACCCCATCCAGCAACAGAGAGTACGTGGTAGCCAGCACATGCTTCCACCTCGACTACTCCTGCAGTCACAGCACTGCTACAAGCTGCAGAATAAGGCCTATACTCTTTTGTCCCTTCCATTTGTGGACAGTGTCGCCTGAATATTTTACATTCACTCGGCGCCTTTTTTTTAACGTTTATATCTGTTTTTATGGTTAATATGTCAGTGTCACATAGCACCATATATTTTCTTCTATTCAATATCACACACTTTCATGAAGTCATAAAGAACAGCTTATATTAGCGGGACTTTCTGCAAACCGTTACCGTGTTCCACGTACGGCACCGGCAAGGCACATCCCTTGGTGCTTCGCAGCGAACTCGTCGTCACATGAAAAATAAAGCTCGGACTCACCGGCGAAAATAAACCCCGAAAGGCCGTTTTGCCTTACTTGTAACTTCTTTCGATCGTCATTTCGGCGTCCTTCGGTTAAAACCGCATTTGAGGAAAACAAAAGACTCCACGGGCCTATTTTCCTGTAATTACCGGTAAAGGTGAAACGTAATTATATCGTACTGGAATCGCTTTTTTCCGAAGCTGTAAAAGCTGTCCCGAACGCAAAAAAAAGAAAAAAAAAGGAAGCAAACATTGCGCCAGGGTTTCTGATATAAAGTAAAGATTAGCAACTGGATCCAGTAAGCTTAAAAGGAAGATAGCCCATCAACAAACAACGCCAAACGAGGCTCTCGATCACTTTACCGTGACGCTGGAAAGCTGCATCACGAGAACGTATATATATATATAGTTAAAATATCCATCGCCGACTGACACTCGGCGAATATCCAAATCGCTGTCTCCCTCCCGAGCTGCGCGAGCGTCCACGGCCACGCGCCAAGGGCCGCCGATGGCGCGGCGGGACGCCCGGAGCGGCGAGCCGCTGGCCTGCTGGCCCACAGAGTTCGGAGACGACGACGCCGCTGACCGACATTCCCGGGGAGACAGAGCTCCTCTACCTCCGCGCGATCACCGCGAAACTGGGTTCCGCGGCGTCAAGTCCGCCTAGCGCAGCAAGAGCCGCCGGCAACCAGCACCAAGTTCAAGAGGAGAGCCGCCACTCCGCTCGGCCGCAACAAGAAAGAAAACAAACGCGGGAGAAAGCGAAGCCGAGTTTCCCAGGAGGCAGCGAAAGCGACGGAAGAGAGGAGAAAGAGGCCATGTGGAAGGAAGGAAGGGAGGCGCGCTCGTTTATGCCATGCCGGCGAGCGCACACGAGCCGCGGCGGCGAACGGGTTGCCGCTGCACGCGCGCGCTTTGCAAACGGGTTACTACAACAAGCCGCGCACGTAACCTCTCCCTCCCCGTGACACACACACCACACGGTCCCTCCACGGGTGTGCGAGACATCGAGCACTGGGTGACACGGTTAGCGCGAACACGACATCCGAGGCTTGTCTGCGTGTTTATTGTCGCGCTGTTTTCCGCGAGAAAGTCCCATCGCGGCTGTGGTCCAACGCTAAATTGGCCGCCTTGGTTGAAAAGCCACACAAGGGCATTCCTCGGTGGTATAACACTTCCATTTTCACCAGCGCCGCGACCGTACAGCGTCACTACGCGCACCTCTCGAAGGCTACGTGACGTTGACACGGCATAGGGTTGGTTTCGGGGGGTCGTAGCGCCCTCATACAGTCCATCGTAAGCTGGCCGAACATGGGTTTTCATACACAAAAATAAAAATGAGAATAATAAAAAAAGCAGGTGGTTTCTCCTTCCAGCTAACTGTGTCGCGCTCGGTACGTGCGCGCGCGCCGATATGCGTTGCTTGGGAACACGGCAGCGGCGCTTTTGACAGACAGCGGAGAGAGCCGAAACAAGGGTATGCCCACCCCTCGTTTCGGCAAATATCAACAACTACCGAGGGGAAAAAAAAAAAAAAAAAAGGTGTATTGGTCCTACCGTCCTGCTTTGTTTTTGGTTACGAGAAAGCTGGGAAATTAAATACCACGAGCTCAATGCGGGACTCCAAAGTGACGGGAATCGAGCGGAGCAAATCTGACAATCCGCAAGTCGAACAACGAGACACTTAGCTAGAGGCGAAATTTTGAGAGTAACGAACTATCAGCCCAAATGACGATTCAACAAATTTTCGCGCAGTTATCGAATTTTTATATTTGGTACGAGAGACCCTACTGGCCACGTTGAAAACGTAACGTCAATTGTAATGTGGGGGCAGTACAGCTTCGTCATCATGACGGGTTACAAAAAGGTTAGTCGTGGGAAATGAACGTCAAAAAAGCTCATGCTAGCAAAAAAAAAAAAAAAAAAAACGCAGAAAATTGTTTTGCTTTGACTGCCTGCTCGGGCGGCGGAGAAAACTTCACCGGAAGAAAGCTCATCGCAAAACAGGCAGACGCGGAGAAAAGCACACCGGCCCTTGAGCGAATGCGAAAAAGCTCACCGATTTCTTTTCTTTCTTCTTCTTAGCTTAGCGGATTGCGCGTTACACGTGGCGATTCAACACAATTAGAATTCGTCACTTCATTAAAAATAATTGTCCTTTTTTTTTGTAATATTCTTGTTTATTGGGCATATTTACTAAATCCTCAGAAATTAGTTATCACCCATTCTGTATATTAATGACGCCGCAAGCATAAAATCACAACGTGGGACACCCGTAAAAAAGACAACAATTTGTTGAAAGCTCGACAGTGCGCCGGTAGCTCTGTCAGATAAAAAAAGTTTGTTTTTTTACGAGCTAATATGAATATTTCAGGCACCGCGTTGTTTCGCATGTACTTTCGGGTTTTCGGCATTTAGTTTTATTTTTATTATTTTTTTGGGGGTTTTACGCACACATTTATAAGTTTTCGAACTTATTCCTGTTTCTTAAGTTCCTCAAATTTTCAGTTAGGCTTTGGCAGCATAGAGAGTAAACCACAGAAAACACTTACCCGCAATTATTAATTTGGGAGCAATATACCTAATAAGCTTAAAGGAGCTGTGCAATAGTGTCAGTGCTTTGGTTAAATAATTTGGGAGTTGGTGTCTCGACCTTTCTGAAGTAAAGAACAAAAAATCGACTTTGCCTGCATGTCCTAGTTCTTATTTTAAAAATGGACAAAGATTGAGGTTTTCGGCACCTTCACCATCTCTTCCGAGTCACGTGCGCTGGGACGTCAATGGGAGTTGCGCGGGGTTCCGGTGAAGCTCTCTCGCTAGAGCCATCAGTGAGCAGCGAGAACTCATCCGCTCTCGAGTCGCGACCGCGTGACCACGCTCGCGGCTGCAGGTCGGGGAATATTTTAATTCTTGCCTCACGATTACGCGGCGGAATCGCAACATTTCGAAGGAAGGAGGTGTGTTTTTTGTCCTTTGTGACAAGGTGAACAATGTCAAAAGTAGAAGATGCCAATTCTTTCAACGTTAAAATCGTTGCACAGCTCCTTTACAAATATTACAACAACAACAACAAAAAAAGAAATTTTATTTTTTACAAAGGTGACGAATTTTAATGATAATAAATGGATGTATGTTACGCATGATCCGACAGCCTCCATACGAAAATAATTTTAAAAAATCGGTGAGCTTTTCTCCGGGATTCGCCTGCTCGACTTCCAAGCTACACACGGCTATATTTCGAGTTTAGAGATATTAAACAGCATACCTGGAAGAGTGAAGCCAGGGTATTCCGGAACTGTGCTTAGTTTAAGTAGCTCATAAAACCACCGAAACTAACCAAAACGACAGTTTGGGTGTGTTTTAACTTTTCAGCGACAGATCCCCTTTAGCATCCAGTTTGATTTCAGCAACGGTTCCCTCTAACATCCGGCTTGTTTTCAGCGACGGTTCCTGGCCATATTTTTTTTTTTTTTGTGTGTGTGTGTGTGTGTGCGTGTTTTTTTGTTTTTTTTTTTTTTACTTGTTGCACATTTAAACATTGGAGGCGACGTTTCACAAGTAGTAGTGCGAGAGCTAAAGCTCGCTCAAAGAAATGAATGGCATCCCAGAAAGGCAGGGCCAAGAAGGAAGGTGTGTCCACCCCCGCTCTCCTTTGTCAATGTGAAGAGGAAGTAGCGCGTCCATTTTCCTCCTTTTTGAAATCCGGTAAGGAAGGGTCCCACAAAGAGAACCACAAGTAAAAACTCCGGAACAAATGGGAGGGGAAAGAAGGATCATGAAACGTGGAAAGGGACACTCACTGCACGGCTACTCTCGAGATACTGAAAGTTTAATCAAATATTTCATGAAATTGACCGCATACCCCTAAAAATAAATATTACAAAGAAAAGCCTAATTTCTATCAGCGTACTGCTTCTTACTCTCTTGGAGCTGGACGAGCGCTGAAGGGGCGGGCTCGTTTGCACGAATCTCGGGACTGAATACGACGCAGGATGGGGCCAAAAACAACTTTGGGAGAAGTTCTATCGAATCCACATTTTAGAAAAGAGCGAGCCCCATGGCAGAAAACGGGGTTCGAGGTTTTTGAGGACGAAACAATGCGCGGATTAGGAATGAGATGGGAAAAGCTCCTCAGAAGGAACTCCGTCTGGCCGCGTCGATGACTATCACCACCTAAGTTAACATATCTGGACATGTTAAAGGCTGCCATTTGATGCCTGAACCAGACTTCAGTGCGCTGACAAGACTTGGAAGCTTCTGTGCTCTACGCATGTGAGGGTGTCATGTAAATCCTTGGAATGCTCGGTTTCGGCACGCCGCAGACAGCTCACGATAATAAAATGTGGTGAATATTATCGAGAGATTTACTCAACTAACGGTGCGTTTACACTTGCGAATTCGCGGGCGGATTTTGGAGCCGGGTGGCGAAATCGACTCGTTGCAGGCGGAGGATCTAGATGTGGATCCCGCACCGAAATAGATTTTCCACCAGCGACAAGCGCATTTCGCTATCCGGCTCCGAAACCCGCTCACTGTCGGCGCGGATCGGTCTATGAATCCGCAAGTGTAAACGCACCATGGACTGCGTTGACATGGATGCGACCATAGCGTATCGAATCGAGATTTGACGACAATGATTGGGTAGAAAGAGCGGAGAAGAAAGGATTGGTTGAGAGTGGTTGGTCCACTCTAGATTCGATCCGCTACGGTCGCATCCATGTAAACGTAGCCATAAGCGCTCCCCGTACAGAGGGATAGTTTCTTGACACCATTGAAGCTGAAACAAATAGAGAAAGAAAACTGTACAGCGAAGAACGCTAACTTCCGTACATCTGCCACTGACGAATAGATGCTACATTCTAACCGCCATGAACGTAGGAACATTTAGACTGACATGTGAGCCACTAGGTGGCGCAGAATTTCTAAAGGGATTATAGGAACAAAAGGGACTTTGGAGAAGTCGAATCTAGGTCACTGCAGCTCAATAGAGCCAGCCGGATCTTGCTTGATCGGTCGAGGGAGTGCCCGCGCTCACTCGAGCGCGTGTTCGCGTATCTTCATACCAGAACCTCCTGAACTGGCGATTTTCTAAAATGCTCCATCCACCATGTAGCTCAATGGAGACCAAAAGAGTGGAGATTGAATTCGCTTAAACATGATTTCATGTAGCAATACGTATTCAGTATTCAGTAGCACCAAGACCCTTTTGCATCAGGGCTTGGATAAAGAAAAATTATTCCGCTACGTGGCGCATGCCACCGCCTGATCCAAAAGGGAACAGCCGTAAAATGGCTGAGTGGGCTAGTTGGTACACGTTTAACTGAAAAAGCGCCTCAAAAATACCTGGACACGATAAAGAAGGGACAGGACCAAGCACTATAAATGCATGGCGGAAGAGCCGCCATGCATCCATTTATTTCTACCATCGGTGTGACTAAGTCGTAAGACTAACGCACACCAATGTTGCCTTAATTCCGAAAAAAAAGAACATAAAAAAGGAAACGGGAGCGGCACAGTGGGTGACACTCAGTTGGTCGAGCGACGACCCGCCCCCGACCATTCGTCGAAAGACACTTTAGCGAATGGTGTACGGGCGGGCCAGGTGGGTTAACATTTTTGTAATGCGCCACCGCAGATTGTTGCTGCTAAGCGGCGTGAACGAAGGGGGGCGTGTGGGTTTAACGCGCGCCCCAGTGATACGTCATTCGTTAAAATGTCGAATCACTCATGCGATAGGGAACCGGCACAGTACGGTCACCTCCAACTACTGAAATGTGTTGAAACAAGTAGTATTCACGGGACGTACAAAGCGCGGCAGCGGAAACACAAAATCGCCGGCTTTCCCCATTTTCTATGCTCCCGACTGAAGAATTGCTTGAAAAGTTGGATTTCATGCGTGCTAGATCTTACTATCTTTAACACTTCCGTGGCTGAAAAAAGGAAAAAAAGAAACGAAGAAAGTCAATATCGCGGGACCCGGGGAGCTATTTTAGATTAGCAGAAATGTTTTCTGGGTCACCTCGAAACATTGACCTCTATCGGTACGTTATCTCAGCCCAAAGACAATCTACTAAAACTTCCAACTCCACATGCACAAGATTACTGTGCGTCTCGAGCACATCATAATTCCCAGAAGTATCGTTTTTCGATATCGGGAGGCTACCGATTAATTATGCACTTAGACTTGACTGACAACAGCTTGCAAACATCCGACATTTTTTTTTCTTAATTTGTATGGCGAAAGCTATGTGTATCTTCTATATAAATCATATTTACATCACATAATCCAAACCCTGAGACAAGGAGAAATAAAATAACGGACAAGACGACAAACATTCACATCACATACTAAATCTTTTTTTTTTTATTGTGTTAATGCCGCACGCAGTGTGAACGTGCTGCACGGCGAAATTCATCGCTTGTTCGCCGAATATTCGCTCCACGGATTCCAACATTTCATAGTGTCACCACCACAAGGGAAACCCGGCAGGCGAAGTTTCGACCGAATCGGCAGCTCTGTGTACGATCTACCAAAACGTGCGTTCTTCTGAATAAGTTACCGACATGTTAGGGATAGGGAGTCTTAGCAGTAGATCGTTCCGACGCCTCCGATACTCCGCTGAACGCCTTTGCGCGTGCATTGTATCGTTATCGGAGACACCGGTAGTAGAGAGGTTTAAATTAAGAAACCGTTTTTTGCAGATCCGACATGGTAGATGAACCCTCCGGTAGGAACTGCGCGTGCGCGAGCCTTATGCGATAGCACATGCGCAGACCCTACCGGAAGGCCCATCGAACCGTATCGGAAGCGCAAAAACGGTACCCTAAAACTCTCCAATGTGCCTTATACAGTCGCCGACAGCCTAAGAAACGCAGGGCGTAGCGAGCGCTCCAAGCATCTCATTATCGCTTCGCAGCCAATGGGAATGCGGCATTTGGCCGATAAGAACCCTAATGAACCAATCACGAGGCGAGCTGTCCGCGACGTCACCGACAACTTGAGAAACGCAGGGCGTGGTTTAGTACGCTCACGCGGGAGAGCGCAGCTTCCGCTGCGGTAACGAGGCGCTTCCGGTAAACCAGAAAGAGGGACGGACTGACGTCACGTGCAAACCACGTATACAATAAAAAAAAAAAAAGAAAGACGAGAGTTACGCGTGAGCAAAGACGGCGGACTAATAGGAGAACCATGGACTACACGAGGGAGGTGATTTTGTGCAGATATAGTTAAGATAATTAAATTAAGTTGAAGCGAGCCTTGACACGTTGAATCGTTTGGATTTAGATCGGTCACCTGGACTACCCGTATAGTCGACTTTTGAACGCGCCGCCATCACGAGCGCAAGAGGGAGGTTCTTCGGACGGTTAATCTCTTCTCGAGACCCTGGCGATAAAGACCACTTATTCGAGCGAGAAAGAGATTCCATCGTAGAGCTTGCGGACGGTCGAGCGACAATCTCACGCAAATGTATCTTCTCTGGTGCGAGCGGACCAACTGTCTTATCTGCAACGATAAGCTGACGACAATCTAATATATATTCCTGTATTCGCACAAGTGACTCCGAAAAAACAAAACATCATTCGAGGTGGCACAAAAAAAACGTTGAAAACGTCTAAACATTCGTTTCGTTTTTTTTGTAATGGGTAAAAATAAAAACCGTAAAAAAAGTGTTTTTGGGTGGTGCATCGATCAACCTCAAATTTCATGGGTGTAAGTGTTGTGGAGAAACATCTAAGCCACAAGATGTATCGTCTTTCTTACGCACACAGGGGAGGAAGGCGGTAACGACCGTCTGATTGACGCTGCTACACACAGATGGCGCAACGTGAAGCAAAAACGTGAAAGCTTCTTTTGGTGTGAACGCCCAAAAGCAGATTCAACAGACCCGAGTGTATATGGCACCGTCTTTGAGTAGCCATGACAACCTGACGGATTCTATGTTTATGAAACTTCAGTGTGATAAATATGATAAATACGACGACAGCGAGAGAAGCGAAAGAGCCTTAAAAAAGACTTTCTTGTATCTTACAGCGGCGCCTCAACAATGCAAAGCCTGGCGTTTTCAAAGTGCAATCCCTCGCACAGAGCGGTCACCGAGTACAAACTACCGAGGACATAACATCGTCCGAAGCTCACCGTCGCCAACCAGAGTCACTCGTGAGCGTGACCGCGAGCCACGTACGCTCAACGTAGCAAACCTCTCTTTTCCCGCCTTTTTTTTTTTTTTTTTCTGATGTTATTTGGTCGTTTACGTGACGTGTTTCTACGCTGTAGCGGCTCGTGGACGCCATTTATGACCCCAAATTGCAAATTTACGAGTATTATCAACTTTGTGAGCTAAAAAAAAAAGAAGAAAAAAAATTAGAAAAGTTCCGCACCTAGGTTATGCGCTCTGCGAAAAAGTACCTCTCAAAACATGCAAGTGGTGATAAAATGAGAACAATTACGTCATAATGCACACACAATTAGGAATATCCAGTGTCCAAAGATTAAAAAAAAAGAAGAAAAAAAAGTAACATTCCTCCGCGCATGAACTACTCTTACTACAATGCTTGAGGTTACACCACAGGAGTTTAGGGCGATAGATCCGAGGCTGGCTAGGTGGCGCAAGCGGTCTGGTCTAAAGTCATGGGACAGGTCTAAAGTCATTGGACTCGCCATATCATCACATAAGGAATCTGCAGACAATACAACAAAGACAGTAATAACTAAAAAAAAAATAATCTCGCAACCAAAGCTTGAAGAAAACATTTTTTTTTAATAGCCAGCGTGGGAAAAGAAATTAGGAAAGGCACCCAATTGTAAACAACGGCAAAAAAATGGCCATCGTCAAGTTGTCTAGCCTACCTAACCCGTAAATCACGCACTGCTCAAAATTTACAGACCAAAAATGACAAGCCAACAGGAACATGAGGCAGGATTTCCATTTTTTTATCCGTTTTAATTTGCCAGTGCGGTCGTGACTGACAGCTCCAGAACCGCCAAAGCCCGCTTGTGAGCACGCTCGGGATGTGCCACAAAACCGAGCGGTACTCTGTGCCCACGTGATTCGTAAGCTGTACGGCGCGACAAACTGCGACGGCAAAGACGAGCAGCCAAGACCCGACGAGAAGACCAAGCCTCCAGACGACGACAAATATCTCTTCGGGGGCGGAGAAAGTGTCGGGACCAAAAAATAAAACGGAAACAAAAAGTACTACAGTGAAAGCGAAAGCAAGGAGAGATGGGAGAAACCCCGCAACGAAAAATGATAACGCAGAGCGGGAGGGAAAAAAAAAAAAAAAAAGAGAGATCAAGCGCCCAGCAGCGCCGCGACTGAAGTAGCAGACGACAACCGCGGATCTGACGCGATGAGCGAAAAGTGCCTAACTTCCCAAGCTTGGCAAAGATGGCCGCGCCCAGTCGCGATACGACCGAACTAGCAGACAACCAGGGATTTGACACAGTGATCGAGAATAGGCAAACTTTCGCAGACGACGACAGCCGCGGATCTCTTCTGTCCCAATCCCCCTCCACGCCGCTAATGAATGAATGACACGATGAACAATGACTGACTGCCAAACTTTAGGAGACGACGGCGACTACGAACCGGACGCGATGAACGAAAATGGCTAAGCTTTCGCTCTTCAGTAGACGACGACAACAGCTGATTTGAGGCGAGGAACGAAAATTGCCCCAAAACTTGAGCAGACGACGACAACCGCGGACCTGATACACCGAACAAGAAGACTCGGCCGCGCTCAGCTACGGGACGGCCGAACTGGCAGACGACACGTACTGGCCTGAAGCGGGGACGAGCAACCATTGCCAAGCTTCCCAAGCTCGCCGCCGGGGTGAAAGGACGAGCGGGGAAGGAGCAACGTGACAAACATCGCCGCGTTCAATCGCCAAGCGAATCACGCATCGGGATATCATTAGTCCCGCCGCGACCCGAAGCGCCCAATGATCGATCCCGTATTGTTGTCAGTTGGATCAAAACGCCATGTTTGCCTACTTTTGCCAGCCGTGTCACTAAACACGACGAGGACTGTTTTTCACCAAGCCACAATTATATGAAACACCACACGACGGCGTTCCTTCCCACTTCCCGCGGTTTCGACAATGACACTACCGACAAACTCAGGAATAGTTAGAACTCAACACTAAGGGTACTAAAGGAACCGCCCATACCCACAGAAAAAGCTAGTCGTGGACAAAACAGAAAGAAGCCGGTAGTAGTATTTGCAAATGAAATAACGGGGACAGGGCGCCGACACGGTAGCTACGAGATGTTTACCGTTGTTCTCCGGCGTTTGAACACCTGCGTTGTTCCAACACGATGTCGCCGCTTCTGGTTCCATATGACTTCGCGACAAAAATGAAGGGAAACGGCGCTGACACTTGACGTGACTGCCTTGTTTCGCGCGCGAACACAGAGAGCATCAAACGATAGAGAGGGAGTGCCAAAAAAAAAGTAGAAAAAAAAAGAGCACTCACCTTCGAGCTTCATGCCGACGTCGAGGCACTTCTGAAAGCGGCAGAAGGGACAGCGCTTCCTCTGCGACTTGTCGATGTGGCAACTCCGGTCCGCCACGCAGGTGTACACCTTCTTGTTCTGCACGGTGCGCTTGAAGAAGCCCTTGCACGACTCGCACGTGAGCAGGCCGTAGTGGTAGCCGGACACCTTGTCCCCGCACACCGGGCACAGTTCCTCGATGCCCTCCTTCGTGTCCGGGGCGTCCGGGTAGACTCCTCCACCGCCATCTCCGTGGCCCCCCGACGAGCTGAGGACGAGGGGCCCCGCCGAAGAGCTCAGCACGGGGGGCCCGCCCGACGCGCCTGGTGGGGGCGAGAAGTAGAACGGAGAGCCGTCCATGAACGGGGACATCATCTTGCCAAACACTTTCTTTTCAGGGCCACACAACACACTTGGAAAGATTCAGGCGCACGAACACAACAACAGAGTCGACGAAATAATCCAGCGGCAAATCCTGGCAGCCGCCGCCCCGCGTGGAAGAAACACCAGAATTCTCAGCCGTCAGGTAAGACGTGCATGGTGTCGGCGCTCCCGCGCGCGCACCGAGCGCGCGGCAAATCCGCGGTAAGGTTGGCGGCGTCACGGGAGACGGAGAACACACTTTGGCACAAGCACTCACTGCCGCTGTGCGGCACGAAAACTCCAGTTGCCGTCGTACACAGCGCGGGGGGTGGGACGACGACGGACGGACGGATGGATGGATCGCCGACGACGACGAGCCACGAGCGCGAGACTCGGGTGTTCCGTAGGCGCGATGCCTCCGCGCGCGCACGAGGATCGAACGGACGACGGAGTCGGGCCGATCCCACGAGCACGAGCACGACGGAAGAAGGGAAGTTGGAGTGGGAAGTCGTAACGGGCGGTGGGTGGAGGGGGGGTGCAGGAAAAATTAAGAAGAGCGCTGGGACGTTGAGCGACACACTGCCGCACGGGCCGCGACGGCGAACGATAGTGAACGCAGCGCGGCAGTCAACAAGTAGCACGCGGCGGCGAGAGGCACGCCGACGGCGCGGCAGACCCCGGCGAGAGAACGAGCGACCGGAAAGAAACAAAGAGAGAAAGCAAAAGAGCCGTCCAAATGCAGAAAGAAAGCCACCAAAGAAAAAGCCATACGCAGAAAGAAACAAAACAAAAAGCGCGAGCGCGCGAAACAGAAAGCAAAAGCACAAGCAAGAAAAAATGGAAAAAGCGCTCGGTGACCTACTAAGCGGCGGCCAATGAGCGAGCGCCTATCAATGCCTCCTCTCTCGATCCGGCGACGCGCCGCACGAAAGAGAGCGAACGAAGGTAGGAAAGGAGAGGCCGACTAGGGGAGAGGATAGACGGATGATGGGGAGAGATGAAAGTGAGGGGGATCACGAGAGAGAGGAACAACAAGGAGGAGGTGGAGGAGAGGGGGGGGGGGGGGGTAGTGTGGGCTAGTAGGACGCGGAAGTGGAGCAAGGTCGCGCCGAGGAAAAACTTTCACTGGCTGCTGTTCGCTCGCTTACGAGCGCTTCCGACCGCGATTTCGTTTTCTATCTCTGCTCTTTTCCAGGATTTACTTTTGGGGCACTGGTTTTTAACCATTTGCCTTCTTTTCCCGAGGTTTTGATCCTCGCTAAAAAAAAAAAAAAGCGCAACGTTTTTTGGCACTGATTTTTTTTTTTTTTTTCTCAAATCACGATGAGGGTAGTGGTCTGTGAGCCAGTCGTAGAAGGAGCTCGTCTTTTATGCTGGCTCGTCGCGCTGTGTCACGGACCCTCTCTTTTCTGCGAGGGAGCCGGATGAACGCGATTTTTCTTCCGGAATAGGTCTTATTTCCCCAGCCTTGAGCTCCACTAACTGCTGGTTCTGAACGGGCTGCGAAGACCCTGGTGGCGCAAATTCATTTTGTTGTTTGTTTGTTGTCTCTCAAATATGCGTAGAGCTTTTAGACTGAAACATGAACAGGACAAAAGATAGATAGTGTCTAGATATGTGTCTCTATGCATCAATGAACTTTTTTTTTTCTTTTCTTTTTGTCGTCTTTGTGCGGACGTAAAAAGAGGCGGGCGGACGTTGGTGGTTGACAATCAAACATTTTTTTTTCCCTGTTCCTCGCTATTAAATCGAGTCTATTGGTGTTTTTTTTTTTTTTTTTAACGATCCGCGCTTGTTGGCAGCGTGAAACATCTACTAAACTTGACGCTCATATTCCTAGGTTTTGTCGGTTGCTGTACCGCCATAATGATCCTCTACTATTCCTTTCGTTGCGAAGCATCCTCGAAGACACTGCGCGCGTGCCCCATAAAACGTTCTTCGCAAAACAGTTGAATTAATTACACCAGTAACGACAACAATTTACATACCCTTTGTAGGATAACGATCTTACGTTATAAACTGGCGTCTGAAGCTGACATCCTGAAAGTGCATTGCATTTGTGATGAACTCAGAAAAATGTCACCTATGCGGGCAGAAACAGAAAAAGAGAAGAAGGCGAGAGAGCGCGGGGGCACGTCGAAGCGCCGAGCTCTGGTTGGAAGGATTAGGGGGTAGACGGAAAGCTAGCTGCTGCCTTTGTCCCCACTGCACTCGTCGAACGCGTTTGGAACGCGGAACCCCGGCGTACCGCATTAGGCTTCTACTCCACGACCACTTCAATCCCTTGTGTTAAAAAAAAACTAAGAAAAAAATGTTTTTGTTTTAAAGCACGGAGAATAAAGGCACCCCAAATACTTCGGCTCTAGTCAGAAGGGCGTGGTCTCCTCATTTCAATGCATCTCATTATCGCTCGGTAGCCAATGAGATTGCGGCATTAGTCGTTATTAACGTCGAAGGACCAATCACGAAGCGTGAACGTAATAAGCCACGCCCTACGTTTCTTAAGCCGTCAGTGACTAAGAAAACCTTGTCTGACCAAATTTTCGTTCTTCGTGAAAAAAGAAAACATTATTATCTATGATATCTGACTCCCGTTCGCGGGGGCGTAATCGGAGCACAGAAAATATTTTCAGTGTCGCGATCAGTCCACGATTTTACTGCCCATGGTCACGCTCCGGCCGTCACTAGTGAGCGAGCACCAACACGAAGGAGGGGTACCGATTCCATAGTGTGGGTAGACGGGCGTATATCTGAAAAATGCGCATCGCGTCGTTATTACCGTGTTTTCCGGGCTATAGTCCGCGAACTATACAGGTATAAAAGTTGAAATTTTAGGCTCTGCGGATTACCTACGCATGCGGACTATACAGGAATAAATCGTAAGGGTGCAGGCGAGCTGGTGAATATTAACCATGTTGAATTAACCTGAGACTGGGGTAGAGAAGAAACATCAAAACGTAGAAGGGACAGAAAATAGACAGGACGACGTCTCAAAGAGACGTCGTCCTGTCTATTTTCTGTCCCTTCTACGTTTTGATGTCGTCCTGTCTATTTTCAGTCTCTTCTACGTTTTGATGTTTCTTCTCTACCCCAGTCTCAGGTTAATTCAACATGGTTAATATTCAGGAATGTTGTTTTCCAAAATCGTTCATTATGACGAGACGTGACGGATTTTGTTAATGAAAGACTGTGTTAATGATGATATATGTATAGCAGGAGCTTCTTTTTGGGCTAAGAAAGCAGACATTTGTTTAGGTGTGCCGTGTATGAGAAGATTTTCGTGTCAACTAAGCACCAGGTGCGGACTATCTAAACAAAACTTTTATTTTTTACCCCAAATTTGCTTGTGCGGACTATAGTCCGGAAAATATGGTAACATCTCATTTTTTTCCGTCGCAAACACATACTCCGTCATTCATAAACATGAAACAAACATAACCAACCACCAAAATAAATTTTTAAAAAAAATCTAAGAAAGCGCGCTGCCACCTCAATTGAACCAAACGAGGCCCACTGACAAAGCCCCAAAAGTGTCAAGTCACAGCATGAGGGTCACGCATTCAAATAAAATCCAAAGTCACGCGGTCGTGACTCTCCCCAGCACGGCAGATTACGCAGAACGGCGTCTATCCCGGGTTTCTCAGAGCTACAACAACGCTTCCTTGCCAGTGTCCACATAAAAAAAAAAAAAAAAAAAAAAAAAAACCGAAACGGCGGCGAGAATTTTCCACACAGCCGAGAAAGTCGAGTGAAGGTTAAAGATGTGCAATGGCAGGAAGCCCCCGCACCCCTTTTCGGTCGGCTTTTCCAGAATCCGAAGACGAGTACCATCAGCGGCGGCAGCAGGCGCCCAGAGGTCGGCAGCCGCCTGCCTGGACACCCGTCTCCCGATCCACGCTAACCACAACCACAAAGGCGAGGACGTCGCCTAAACGCCGGCCGGTGTTTCGGAGCCGTTAATCAGTTCCTCCAGTCGCTAGAAAGGAGAAGGCCGCGGAAGACTTCAAAAGGGGCGCTGTACGGACAGTCCGGCCCGGTTATCCCCTACAAATGACCCCCACGTCCCACGACTCGGCGTCAACAATATCAACAATAGACACACCACACCACCGGCGACACGATTCCAGATGAGGATGGACGACGTAGTAGCCAATGGTCGGTCCTTAGAAAGCGATATCGCGCTGGCCTTGCAACCTCTTCTTTTCTTTCTTCTTTTTTTTTTTTTTTGTATTCCTTTTTTTTTTTCGTGAACAATGTTAACAGGCTGGTCAACCGATTCCGGTTTTCAATCAGGCTAAACCATAGAGTTATTACAATAAACGCTAGAGGCTCAGCTGGCGCTAGTGTCTACGGGACTTCCGGTTGCAAATTGAAGCAGACAGCATGCAGTCTACTTTTACAGTCTTCCTGTGTATTCCTACGGGAAAACGCGCGTGAATTTTGTCTCTTCGCCAGAAAATAACATGAATAACTTTTGTTCTTTCGGTTGTACCGGATAGTATGTATCTTTATTAATATGGTGAAAGTGTAATTGCTTTAGTTACAGCATTTTTTCTTTACCACTGAACGATGTTAGACTTCGCTATATTTCAGGCCCAAACTTCTGTTCCATGGCAGGTATGTAGAAACGAGCGACGATTCTAAGCAAAATAACGATCGAAAAGAATGTAAAGTGTGTTCAAAGTTCACCAGCATTCCGTTGGTGCTTATATATTGTTAATATGCCCGTCCTGTCACTATATGAAAATTATCCCGTCGTGCATCTTTACGAGTGGTTAAAAAAACGTTCGAAACGTAAAGAATAAAGTACAAGGGGTACTAAAGGTGTGTTTTCTTATTATTTCCTATGTCAGGCAGTTTTTATCGGGCACCTGTTCTCTGGCTGCTCCCTATTTGCAAAGATTTGGAGCGTGCGGGTGATGATTTCAACCCAGAACAAGCATCATCGCACATATTCATGAGCAGAAAGAATAAAGCAGTACTTATTTATTGCACATCGGACTATTTATAGTGACTTTCAATTTATTTTGGTCGTCTGCATGCACAAGGAGTTACTTATCCAGTGTCACTGGGTAGTTCTTACCGTCTCTCTTGGTTTTCCACATGTCCTTCGTTCGTTTGGCACGTATATCCCCCATGCTGGAAAGCGCCGACGCCGTGTTCGCGCTAACAGTGTCCGACAGGGCACATCAATACACGTACGAAGTGGTTTTAACACCGTTTTTCATGCCACGAATTTCAAATAAAAATGCTGTAACTGACCAATCATTTCGTCTGCGTGACTGAGACATGTTGCAATGTGCCTAGTACGTGCAAATTATTCGTGATATTTGCTCTTATAATCGAGCGCAGAGTGAAAATGCACTCGCTTTTTCCCATAGAAATGCATTACCGGAAGTCAATTTCTGACTGCTTGTTGTCTGCTTCAAAATGCAACAGCACACTAGCACCAGCTGAGCCTCTAGCGTTTATTGTAATAACTCTATGGGCTAAACAGCCTCGTATGCTAGAAAGCGCATGCACTCGAACATACAATCTAAGTAATGCCTGCGCGTCTACTTACCCGCAAAACACTCAAGGAGCCAATCTCTTCGATTTACATAATCAGCTCCGCGAATAATGAGGCGGAAGATCCGTTTACACCTAAAAATGAAGTATATGCTGTGGCATTACGCAATGCAAAGCGTCATGCTTGCATTGCGTAATGCCACAACGCACCCTTAATTTTGAGGTCTAAACAGATGTTCCGCCTCATCATTCGCTGAGCTCATTTTGTAGATCGCAGAGATTGGATCTTCGAGTGTTTCGCCGGTAAGTAAACGCGCAGGCATTTCTTAGAGTGTAAGGCCACGCTTTTTTACTTATTTGATTATTTACAAAGTTTTTGTAAATCTCTACTTCCCTGCGCCCCTTTTTGATAAAAATAAACGAAACATTTTTCCGCCCCCCCCCATAAAAAAAACAAACAAAAACAAAGCTTTTTTTTTTTTTTTCAAAATGTGCTTTACAGCGGAATTTTATGAGAAAACCGTCACGAAGGATTGTGACGTCACACCGCGATGTCGTATGACGTCACGTGACATCCCAGGCAAAGATACCATGTGCCCAGCTCATTCCCAGCATATTATGTGCTCCCCGGTCTTTGACGGCGCGATCAAGCTAGTGTAATTACTCATTTATTTTCATGAACAAGGAAGCGCGTCTTATGTCATGGTCTACGAAACTAATCGAGCTTTTTTCCGAATGCACTGCTTAAACAATTAACGTTTCTCTAAACCCGCAAAAAAAAAAAAAAAAAAAACAGGTTGAGTTTTGGTCCGCGATTCCACTTTACCGCGCAGCATACGGAGTGCCCATTAGCGCGTGATTTGCGAAAGTACTGTACTCGAACGAATGAGGAAAGCACAACACTATAAAAAAAATCCCGTGCGTCTACTTTCCCGCACAACGCTCGGAGAGCCAATCACCGCAACTTGCGGAGGTAGCCCAGCGTATGACGATGCCGAAACATATGTTTAGACCAAAAAACGCAGTCTGAGTTGTGACATTAAGCAATTGCAACACGTCACGCTTGCATTGCTTAATATCACAACTCAGACTGCGTTTTTTGGTCTAAACATCTGTTTCGGCATCGTCATTCGCTGAGCTGCCTCCGTAAGTTGCGATGATTGGCTCTCCGAGTGTTGTGCGGGAAAGTAGACGCACGCGCTTTTTTTAGTGTCAGCATGCTTCTAGCGTTTTGTTTAATAACCTGATTTTTTTTTATCGTTTGCTGCTGTTTGATGCCTTTTAATAAGGTATAGAATTTTAGTTTTTCATTCAATTAGGTGAAATTGGTTCTGCTGACTTCTGCCAAGACCTCGTCAAGCTGAAAATTTGCAGTTCTTTACCGTGTCTCCCTTCTTGTTTGTGAAGCAAAGGAAATTATGATTTATTATTATTATTATTATTATTATTTTTATTATTATTATTATATGCTTGGCTCCAACAGCAAGTTGCTATGATCGGCTCCCGGGGTGTAGTGCGGTAAAGCAGACGCTGTAAAGAATAAGGACGATGCATGTGCAAAGGCGTCAGCGGATTATCGGGTATGGTTATCGGGATTATCGGAGCAATCGACCAAAAGTAGATCGTTCCGATAACGATACGGATGTTTCGCCGACGCGTTTGCGCGTGTACCGTGAAAGTGTGAAAGAAACGAAAGAGCACAATACCACGCAACATACTGAGTATGAGTAACACAGCGCTTCCCAAGCTCTGCTACTGTGAGAACCCCCCCCCCCTCAAAAAAAAAAAAAATCTAATATCGCGTTGACCCCCCCCCCCTTCCCCCCCCCCCCCCCCCCCACACACACACACACTTTTTTTTTCTTTTCCCCTGGCTTTTCGCGATAGGACAAAAAATTTTCAATTTCACTGCAAGAACAGTAATGCAGAAAACTGACTGAAATTTCATATCACAGCTTGTAATGCTAGAATAAATCAACAACAAAAAAATTAAAACATCGAAAACAAAATTTGCATTTGGTTGGAATAATTGTTTCCAATAACTAAGGTGGTCATGTTTATTACAGTAGTTTCTCAAAACAGGCCCGGAGTTTGGACAACGCAACTCCGAGTTCTGGCTTGGTGTGGAACTATATAGTCCTGAATTCGGCTGCTCAGAGGCCGCGCCGGAGCAGTACTAGTGGCGCCGCGCTCTGGAGCGAAACCGCCCTCCATAGCAGTACGGGTCCGATTGCAATGGTGACGAACAGGTTAAAATTGTACTGCGGTCGCGTTGCAATATTATTCTGGCTTTCTTTCTGTTGAAAAACGGTGATTATTATTTTAGGGTGGGAACCTCCGCAAAGAAAGGGTTGCCTGTGTGCCAGGTCTCCGGGCGGGAGATGATCCTGGCATAACAACATTCGACAGCGAAGTGCGTCTCGGAAGTGCAAGACAGCGTCGCCTATGAAATCCGCCTCAAGATGAATGTCGCAGCTATTCGGACAAAAGATGAGGTTGCTATATTGTTCGAATTGACTTTTCGCGCACAGCTGGGCTGCCGCACACACTGCTTGAACCCGGGCAAGTGCTCTTAGAAAGTCGGAGGTACCGACTGCTAGAAACATGCCGCGGCTGTTTTAATTCATGCGAATGAAGTCAATGACGAGGCATGCACTGCCAAACCGCAACACTAGGTCAAGCTATATAGAAAAACCGAAGCGGGACGCGAATACGGCCACAGCTCGTCTGTTCCGATCCCAGGCATTTTGAGCGGGTCGAACAACAAAATTAAAAACTACGCCGCAACACCTTGTTGTGTTTGCGCACGTGTAGCTGCCGTTTGGGCCAGCATTGTTGTCTCGTTTTTTTTGTTTTTTTAACCTTTCTTATCACGCACATATGAACTACGCGGAAAAACTTCCGTTTTTACATGGCTTGCACTGACGTGCCATCGCGTATTTTGACCACAATGAAATGGATAGCGAGAGAGAGAAAAGAAAGAGGGGGTGGGAGAAGCTGCTTTTAAAGGAATTTTGAGCGACGAGTTAATCTTCTATAATCTTCTGGGAGGAGAATAGCGACGTCTGGGCGAATCTGTGAGACACAAAGGATGGTCCTGGTAACAGGGGAGCTCCTTCTTCCCCTCCATTCTTGCGGCCATCGGAGCGCCCTTCGGATGACGTCATGTGCAAGCCATGTGCCATCTCTCTCTTTCTCCCAGGAGAAAAAAAAAAAAAAAAAAAAACACTCAGATTATGAAGGCGATTTCCGTGACAAGCAGGATATCCGAGGCGCCAGGCAGAAGCTCGCATTAGGATGGGCAGCCGTTTAGTTTGCTCTGACAGGAAAAACGTATCCTTAGGGGGACACATCGTCACCCGCGGATTAAAGCTAGGAAAGAGAGAGAGAGACAAAAAGGGGAAGATAAGACGATTAAAACCCCAAGTCGGGGGTAACGACGATTCGGAAGCTGACAGTGGAGTAAGGGCTACGAGCTCCCCGGAGCAATAAGCGGCCTTCCTTTCATCACGTGACCCCTTCTCTACACGTGGAAAGCGTGGTTACGTGGCGAAATATCGACGTGTGACTGTGTTCAACCAGCTTCCACCGCACAATCAGCTTAGAATTGAAGGGAGTGGACAAAAAAAAAACGAAGAGGACGCTTGGCCACCCCACAATAGCTGTTCCCACGCTTTCGCGCACCGCGTCGTGGTCACTTAAAAAAAAAAAAAAAAAAAAAAAAAGTCTCCTATGCGGTACTAAATTCTTGGGGATTCTGGTCGAAAGTCCTTCCCAACCAACAACTTGGTTTCCATTGTCAAGAGAGCGGATACGGACAAGGCATTACGGAAAAGCTATTTTCGTGCTCATTTTTGGTTACTCTTCTTTTTTTTTCGGATCAACGCTCAAACCGGACAGAAGATGACGGTTTGTTACATAATCTGGACACAAGGCCAAGTTGTGCTCCCACCAAAGCCCCTCTAAAGCTCTTCGAAGAAATACTGCAACGAGAAGGATACGTTGTCACCGGCCGTACCAGGGTTCACGGCGTGCAATACCATTTTGCAAGTAGAGACAGGCACATTTCTTGCGACTCGCACCGCCCCTACACGAAAACAACCCGGAATGCCGGTTTCCTTCGCAGTTGGATTCCACCGGTCACGTTATTCACCGACTAGATCGAGCGGGTTCGGCATGATAGGGTGCGTACCAGGAGCCAAACACTATAGCCGCCGTCAGGCACTAGTACTACGTCGAACAAAGGACTGTCCGCAGACATGTTCCAAGCACACACATGCTTCAAACACACGCTCGAATCGCGGCCGCACACAATTCTGTCACCATGTCTGTAGCGAACACCGTGTCTTTGTATGAGCAGTAAGCAATGTAACTGTAACCTAAAAAAAAAAAAAATATCTGTGATTTTTTTTTGTGCATGCGTGACATTTTGGTTATTGGTTTCGTTTCCACCAATTTATTATGTTACACTGCGTTTCCCATAGTTTGGGTCGCGAGCCCAAGGGAGGTCGCAAAACAAAACGAAAAACAAAAAAAAAAAAACGCGAACTCTGCTTCTTTACGGTAGCGTCGATGAAAAGAAGGTACAAGTTGCAATAAACAAACTTCGCCCTCGCATAAAAAAAAAAAGAAGAAATTGTGTTTTAACGGACAAGTTACTTCCGTTAGCATGCGGTTCTTTTTTTTTTTTTTTTTGAGAATGATTTATTTTGACTATATGACCTGTCAAATCAAATTTCAGCGTTAATTTTGTGTATTACTGTTCATGCAATGAAATCGAAGAGTCACGTAAAGTCAAGTAAAAAAAAAAATTCAATGCTATTTATTTTTTTTTTTTTTTTTTTGCTCCTAGGATATCAAAGTTTGGGGAGCACTGTTGTAAAACGGTTTGGCTTCGTTTATTTGTCTTCCTTTGCGGGAAAACAGTAACAAACAAAAAAAAAAAGGTCGACGTCTTTAACGAGACACCAATAAGAAGCAATAATACATTATTATTGACACACCTTGCAGGCTGGTTCCCACATTTGCATCTGAGCGTGATCGATTGCATTCTGACTCCTAGCGTTCTACTGCGAAGTGTTGCGCGGATCTTGGTTGCCATATGAATGATCTCGTCGCCGTAAGCAGTAACAAGCGATCGTGACGCCGTGAGTCACACTCAAATACGAATGTCCGAATCAGCCTTTATTACTCTTTGGTGCTTCCCCCGAGCGAAAGGACGGCCAAGGCTATGCCCGCGGCGAGTCATCCAGAACACGTGACAACGTGTCGTCAGAGTGCAAATACTTCTCCTACGAATAGCTGTCACGTGTTTCGCTCCATCCCTCTCATTGGCTCGCGGGAGCCTTAGCCCTCGTCTATTCCCGATAGGCCGTATAATTGTACCACGTTTGAGTGCATCTGCTCTTTAAAATAATAAGACCCGAGACCTGCGGCGGAGATGTGAAAAACAAACAGTGGAAAAAACCGAAACAGAAAGAGAAACGGGGACATTTCTTTTTCTGTTTCTTTTTTCTCCCCATGGCGTGGACGAAATAAACATAGGAGATGAGTTCGATACACGAGTCGGTCTTCCTTTTTTCTCTCCCTTCCACTGTGTGTGTGTTGGGGGGGGGGGGGGGGGGGGAGGGGGGGAGGGGGGGGCGAGAGAAAAAAAATATAAGCTTAGGTTTTAGGAGCAAAACAAAACAAGACCCATTCTTTTTATTGAAACACGCTTGGGGTTAAACGAAAGGCACCAAAAATTCCCGGGGAGTAGTGCTGCACCGCAAACACAGAAGCAGAGCCGCAAAGCCCAACTCCGATATCGCGGGAACCGGGCCAACGGTCGCCCGTGCGCTGCGCAACCGAACAAACAACAAAACTCTCTGTGGTTTGGCAGTCGACACTTTTTCAGAGTGCGAACAGACATAACCACAATGAAAGTTCGAATAAACGAGAGGCTTCACTTAAACGAGTACCAGAATGCGCTCGCTTGAAAGAGCGAACAAAAAGAAAGAAACAAAAAGCGCATTGGACAGAGTAAGTCCGCGTGGGCGTAGCTCTCGGGTTGCATTTTTAGGTGGCCCATGGAAGCGACGCCTTGACTCTAAAACGCTGCAATGACGTCAGTCACTGGCTGAGAGCGGATTCGTTGTGTGGAGTCGCTGCCAACACTACGAAACAATGTCACGTGGTTCTCTCGAACGCTCTTATGGGCTCACAAAAAGCCGTAGCGTTTTGCATTTGCCCAGTTGTAACGAAACAAAATATAGTTCGGTTCACGCCACAGGCGGATGCGCTGCTTCTGTGGTGCTTCGACGCAGTGGCAGCTTCGACCGTGCAGACGCGGTTGAAGCTCGAAGATTGTGGATGACAAGAACCATAAAATATCCGTTATTTTTAAACCAATCAGGACTAGAAAAAAGACAAAAAAAAAAGACGATGCTTTCGAAAGAATTGTTGGACCTATGAGTGGGATCTCTACTGGGACACTGATCACCTTAAATATAACGTTCAGTGTTCCGGTGCGGATATAATTTCCGGGTTTACTGGTTTCCCGGTTTACATATACGTATCCTAATTCACCACATAAAAGCTGGACTTCACGAAGCGAATTGGCGGAGTCATCGGAAGAACAATGTCGGGTGACGCGCTCGCGTTGCACGCGGCGTGAACAACCACTGTTTTGTCGCCGCGCGAGGAGCGAAAGGCGACAGGCGAAATTTCCCGCTTGTTCGCTCGAGATTTACCATATAATTTCGCCTTCAAAGGCAAAATTAGGAACGCTCGGTGAAGAGCTGGACATTTTGTTAGTACGGTTTTAATACCCAAACAAAAACAATCTAAAAAAAAAAAAAAAAGCCCATTGTCTTCTGTAAACCTAAGCTTTTCTTCTTTTTTTTTTTTTTTTTGCGCACATTAGTTGGCAGTGAAGCCGCGGCGTGTGACAGCAGAACGAATGCCTCGTAAAATGTGATTCATCACACGAGCTGTGGGTCTCGTTCCGAAGACGCTGCGGAGCATCGATCGAGAAACTTCCGATCAACCAGTCTCGAACCGAATGCAAAATTCCTCCGGCACGCGCAACACAACCAGTATAAGCCAGCGCTCCCCGCGGAGTCCCCAGGGCTGAGAGTCGGCGCGTGCGCGCCCTACAAAACAAAAGTGCGGCGGCGGTGCAACGCTGCGCAAGAGGGCCTCGATGCGTCCACTCTCGGCCCTGCGCGTGTCCCAGATCCACGACGTGCGACTTGGGCGCGATGCGAGGGCACGCGCGCACACGCCGAACCTCGAGCATCGGCCGAGCGTCCGACGACGGGCCTCGGCGTCGTCGTCACCGCCGGCGTCGTCAGCCTTGGCACTACTGGCCCAGATCCGAAGCTCGCAAGGACGGCCGCCGCCGGATAGGGGAGTCCACGCGGCAGGCCTCCCTCCCTGAGTGCGCGCCGCCGCGGGCCACTATCGCCGGCGCGTGACAGTGAAAACGCCCGCGCACACAGTGGCGGTATGCGTCGTCGACCCATATAGCCCGGGAAGGTTACGCGAGAGCGGCAACGCTAGCAAACATTTCGCTACATGACTGGCGCACCTGAGGATCAGGTCGGGATTGCAGTCTGGCGCGAAGCAAGCGATGACGTCGATGCAGGGGACTTCCAAACAAATCCGTAAAGCAAACAGACCGATCTCACCGGCTAGTTTGGCTACGCCACCGCTGCCGCAATGCACCGACGAAATTTTAGTCTTTCTGCACGTGCTACAACCTCGCTGGAGCTCTGCGCGCGTGCAGAGCACGAGCCGACGGCACGAGCCGTCTCGTACACGCGTGCCACCCGCCTGCTGTGAGCTAAAGTTATGGCGGCGTCACGCACGCGCCGAACGCTCGGTGACATCGGTATAGACGATTGCAAGCAAAGCGACTGGCCGCCGCCATTTCTCTGCTCGTGCGGGAAAGCTCATGCAATTTCAAGCTTGCCAAAGCTATCTTCACGCGCACGTTACACGTGCTTGCACGCCTGGGGCACCAGTCGTGATGCCATGCTTGCAATTGTCTATATTACTGATTGCACAGTACACAGACAGTAGCGCCATTGGCAACTCCTGCGAAATCGACGGCACCTAGCGGCCAGACCAGAATTTTGTGGCGGCAGACGCGCGCCTTGACTCTAAACGCTGCAATGACGTCAGTCACTGGCTGAGAGCGGATTCGTTGTGTGGAGTCGCTGCCAACACTACGAAACAATGTCACGTGGTTCTCTCGGACGCCCTTATGGGCTCACAAAAAGCCGTAGCGTTTTGCATTTGCCAGTTGTAACGAAACAAAATATAGTTCGGTTCACGCCACAGGCGGATGCGCTGCTTCTGTGGTGCTTCGACGCAGTGGCAGCTTCGACTGTGCAGACGCGGTTGAAGCTCGAAGATTGTGGATGACAAGAACCATAAAATATCCGTTATTTTTAAACCAATCAGGACTAGAAAAAAGACAAAAAAAAAAGACGATGCTTTCGAAAGAATTGTTGGACCTATGAGTGGGATCTCTACTGGGACACTGATCACCTTAAATATAACGTTCAGTGTTCCGGTGCGGACATAATTTCCGGGTTTACTGGTTTCCCGGTTTACATATACGTATCCTAATTCACCACATAAAAGCATGGACTTCACGAAGCGAATTGGCGGAGTCATCGGAAGAACAATGTCGGGTGACGCGCTCGCGTTGCACGCGGCAGTGAACAACCACTGTTTTGTCGCCGCGCGAGGAGCGAAAGGCGACAGGCGAAATTTCCCGCTTGTTCGCTCGAGATTTACCATATAATTTCGCCTTCAAAGGCAAAATTAGGAACGCTCGGTGAAGAGCTGGACATTTTGTTAGTACGGTTTTAATACCCAAACAAAAACAGTCTAAAAAAAAAAGCCCATTGTCTTCTGTAAACCTAAGCTTTTCTTCTTTTTCTTTTTTTTTTTTGCGCACATTAGTTGGCAGTGAAGCCGCGGCGTGTGACAGCAGAACGAATGCCTCGTAAAATGTGATTCATCACACGAGCTGTGGGTCTCGTTCCGAAGACGCTGCGGAGCATCGATCGAGAAACTTCCGATCAACCAGTCTCGAACCGAATGCAAAATTCCTCCGGCACGCGCAACACAACCAGTATAAGCCAGCGCTCCCCGCGGAGTCCCCAGGGCTGAGAGTCGGCGCGTGCGCGCCCTACAAAACAAAAGTGCGGCGGCGGTGCAACGCCTGCGCAAGAGGGCCTCGATGCGTCCACTCTCGGCCCTGCGCGTGTCCCAGATCCACGACGTGCGACTTGGGCGCGATGCGAGGGCACGCGCGCACACGCCGAACCTCGAGCATCGGCCGAGCGTCCGACGACGGGCCTCGGCGTCGTCGTCACCGCCAGCGTCGTCAGCCTTGGCACTACTGGCCCAGATCCGAAGCTCGCAAGGACGGCCGCCGGATAGGGGAGTCCACGCGGCAGGCCTCCCTCCCTGAGTGCGCGCCGCCGCGGGCCACTATCGCCGGCGCGTGACAGTGAAAACGCCCGCGCACACAGTGGCGGTATGCGTCGTCGACCCATATAGCCCGGGAAGGTTACGCGAGAGCGGCAACGCTAGCAAACATTTCGCTACATGACTGGCGCACCGAGGATCAGGTCGGGATTGCAGTCTGGCGCGAAGCAAGCGATGACTTCGATGCAGGGGACTTCCAAACAAATCCGTAAAGCAAACAGACCGATCTTACCGCCTAGTTTGGCTACGCCATCGCTGCCGCAATGCACCGACGAAAGTTTAGTCTTTCATGCACGTGCTACAACCTCGCTGGAGCTCTGCGCGCGTGCAGAGCACGAGCCGACGGCACGAGCCGTCTCGTACACACGTGCCGCCCGCCTGCTGTGAGCTAAAGTTATGGCGGCGTCACGCACGCGCCAAACGCTCGGTGACATCGGTGTCTTACTGATTGCACAGTACACAGACAGTAGCGCCATTGGCAACTCCTGCGAAATCGACGGCACCTAGCGGCCAGACCAGAATTTTGTGGCGGCAGACTCGCTCTCCAGCTTTCTCCAGCGAATCAGATATTCGCAGCGCCTGGCGGTCAAAACACGAAGCCGTGCAAGTAGGTTCAAAAACGCGCGATGAAAATCGCCAATACGACCTAATTGGCGATTTTCATCGCGTGTTTTGGAACCCGCTCTCACGGCTTTCTCTTTAGACTGCCGGGCGCTGTGAATAACTGCAGGGCCGGCTTGCTAGAATCAGCGTCTCGGCTAAGACTGTGTGAAAAAAAGGAGCACCGAAGCTAGCGCACGAGCGGATCGGTTATTCGCCGCATATTCGCTCCACGGAGCTCAACCTTGAACCTTCCGCCACAGCTTTCTGTTCTACCCGCCAAGTGGCGTCGATTAAGCAGAAATCGCCATCCCGGCAGGTGCATTACGCGTGCAAACCTGCAGAGGCATGCACACATGACCCAAAGTGAAACTGACGACCTTGAAGTGACAGTCGCGCCACAAATCCACCCCATTTTCTCTCCTGTTTTGTGGCCATAGTTGGCCTTTGCTGTACGGTGCCCTCAAAAGTTCGCGTGTCTTCTTTTTAATCCGTACAAGGACCCGCGACTGTCCAAGGTGTGCGCGAGAACCAGCAGCGAACGAGTCAGGACGCCAAAGCGGCAGAAATCAGGTCATCATCACGGCTCCCGATCAAGCATCCTCGAGGGAACCACCTTGAGCGCCGAACAGCCCAGGTCAACCTCGACATCCGGAAGAAACAAAACCGAAGTGAAAGCGGATACAGAAAAGAAATGAAAGCGGATACAGAAAAGAAATGAAAAATATATATATAAAAAACGCACACACACAGCTCGTGCAGATGAGATCAAGTTCGTCCTCCGCCCGGAGTTGCCCTCGGTTTCGATGAGAAAATAAAACGGAAGACCCATACACGCGCACACGGAAAGGAAAACAAAGGTCGCCGCCAAGGACCCTCCATCCTTGTTCGGGCGGCGGCATCGGCAAGGACTCGCATCCTTACAACGCCGCTGGGAGCCAGAGCGCTAAAAAGAAACTAACAACGAACGCACTGAGCTATGCCTGTTCAGCCGAAGACCTCTCGCAATAATTAGCATTTCACGGCACGTGCGGACTAAACCAAACAAAGCAAGGACGACCAGTCGCGAAAATACGGAAGCTCGACCGCGCGAAATGTCAACACCTTCAGCGTGTCTCAAACCCTCATAGTTCTAAGGCCGCAGTCACTTTGCTAATTTACACCGTACAGGAGACAGTTCGTAGACATTAGGGAGTTTTCGTAGACCGCGTTTCCCCCTCTGCTACTTCCGCAACGAGGAAGCCGCTACTGCGCCTGCGCGCCGATGGCCTTCACTGAGGAATGTTTCTTCCTTGTATGACCGTCCTGTAGCATTGGTCATACAAAAACTGCCTGCAGACATGTTCGTAACGTTCACCTGTATGAAGCCGTAACGTTCACCTGTATGAAGCAGACGTGTTTGGAACATTCTTGAGGCGTGTCCGCTGATAGCTTTGTCATAATGTCTGGCAGCGAATACCGTGTCTGCACTCGAAAAACGCGCGCCTGCGCGTTTGGTTTCTACGCAGAGCAGGCGGAGGTCGGTGGGAAAATCCGCTCACCGCTAAGCTAACGGCGCCGGACCAAGCAACCACCTCTCTTTCATCAGCTGACCCCCGCTTCCCGCGCGTGGGTGTGGGCGGAAGTGTCATCACGTCCCAAAAGATATAAAAAGTACGACTGGTCCAATCAGATCCGCAACTTCCACCGCCCTGTCCGCATATCCAGAAAAAGATATTGCGACCAAAATTGCGGTCCGCACTGGGATATATTCAAGGGACTAGCCCCCTCTCACTTACCACCCATTAATCGCTCTGCACTAAGGACCAAAATGGAGACTCCTACAAGAAAACTGGGCAGCGGAGTGACTATGGAGCCACTAAATAGGCTACGCCTTAGAGTAACGACACTCGAGCCATCTTGGTACTAGAAATCATTGTTGCCAGCTATCTGGAGGTTTATCGGGAATCGTGGGAAACGGTCTTTCGTTCTCCGGAAATGTGAGAGCAGTCCGCGACAGAGCAAAAACGCCCGTCGCCTGAGCTCCCCCGGGGCCGTGTCTCGAGCTCAGGAAGTCGCAGTTTCGAATCGTAAACCGATCGCCAGTTGCGCCCCACTCTGCACTGAGCACCAAGATGGCGGCGCACGGGGGACAATCGGGGAATGAAGCGGCGATACTCTACGCCTATCTTGCTTTCTTTTGTTTCCGAGTGCAGAGCGATGAGCAAGCGGGCGACCTTAGGCGATACCCGTAGCAGCAGCGGCGGCGGCGGCAGCCAGAGAACGGCTCCGCGCAGCGTTGCCGCCGCGAAGTCGTCCTCGGCTGCCCGGAACGAGGTAAGTGGGCCAAGACCGGAGAGCGGGGGGTGCGCCCCGGGGCGGCGGGCAACCTTGCCACTGCTAACCCACTGGGCGACGGCACCGAGGCCGCCGCAGAGAGCAACCCCGCGATAGCAGGCGCTATTTAGCCCCCCGACGCTGACGTCGACGACCACGCGCTCGACCCCGCCGGGAGGGAAGAACGAACGAACGCCGGCGTGCCGCGTTTAGACATGCACTTTTCGCCGACGACATGAGGTTTTCGTCCTCGCTCTCTCTCTCTCCTTCTCTCTTTCCCGAGCACAACTTCCGAGGTTCCTCGTTCCGTTCAGCCGCGTTTCGTAGCGGCACAATCGAGGCCCGTCGCGCCGTGACGACGGGGCCTAAAGGCTGCTTCACACATTTGCGACTGTTTACGACCGAGTGCCTTAAAACTAGTGATGTCGCGAACCTGCCCAGGTTATAGTTCGTCCAAGTTCGACTTTTTCGAACTTTCAACGTGATATTCGACAAAGGTTCGACTGAAGTTCGACTTTTTTGCGCATGCACACAAAATTTAAAAACAAGTTGACTCTACCTGGCGGAGGAAAGGTGCACTATTTGTTGAATGTATTGGCATCACTGGTTCGCATTACTAAGAAAGCATTAAAAGCACATATTTTCGCGTTCACTATATGGTGTAAACATTGGTAACCATTTTATAAAATAAATTACTTTCTTAATTATTTACATACATACATACATATGTTTATTGCACAATAAACGAGTACAAAAATTACCCAGGCCCGCCAAGCACGTGTGTGCTTATGGGCGGGATGCTGTTGCATGAGGCAGGAACATTGTTACTGCTCATACATAAAAAAAACACACCGGCATGTTTCTAGCAAAAAGAAAAAAAAAAGTTGTAATTTTTGAAAGTAGCAAACGAAATTTAAGTTACATGTTACAAAAGCCGACAAGTTACAAACTCTGTAAATTTAAACTCGAAAACCACAATATGCAAACACACAAAACAACGTACCAACTCACTTTCGCGTCAAATTAAAAAAAAAAAAGTTCTTTTTTTTTTAATTGTTTTTTGACAATCTTAAATGACTGCAAATCCAAAAGTTCATCTGGCAACATATGTTATCATAATGCGGAAAAAAAAAATTACACCATCTTCCCGAGGGGAACCATGGGGTGATGCGGAGCATCGTGTTGGTTCCGAGGAAAGAGTCAGTTGCGTGCTGACGTCGAGAGATGGCGCCACCGACTGCCCTAGCGTTACCCCCTACGCGAGCCTTCGTCGCGGCTCCCGGCAGAGAAACTTGGAACGCTCGCCGCTCGCCGTTTATTTTTTTCACACTTGAAGGAGAGGAGACTAGAGGAGGAGAGTTGCGCGTGCGCGCGCGGTGTGAGGAGAAGCGAACGCACGCGCAGTGCACGCAGCTGGTAGAGAGAGAGAGCAGAGAGAGTAACGCGCAGCTCTTGGAGAGAGGGAAGGAGGAGAGTTGCGCGTGCGTAGTTCGAGTGCCGACTACAACGCCGACGCCGCGGGACATAGACCCGAGCAAGAGATGCTCCGCATCTAAAAACCGTACCCTTATACCGTACACTCTAAAAAATGTCCGTGCGTCTGCTTTCCCGCACAACACTCGGAGAGCCAATCACCGCGACTTACGGAGGCAGCTCAGCGAAATGACGATGCCTAAACATATGTTTAGACCAAAAAACGCAGTCTGAGTTGTGAAATTAAGCAATGCAAAACGTCAGGCTTGCATTGCTTAATGTCACAACTCAGACTGCGTTTTTTGGTCTAAACATATGTTAAGGCATCCTCATTTCCTCATCTGCCTCCGTAAGTTCCGATGATTGGCTCACCAAGTGTTGTGCTGGAAAGCAGACGCACGGGCTTTTTTTAGAGTGTAGTTTGTGAAAACCCCTGGCGGAACGAAACGTTCTATTTTCCTCGGCACCCTTTTCTTCTTTAGCGGCTGCCTAAACGTGTATTTGTTTCCCGAAATTCGAAATCTTCGTGTACAAGGCGGGCAACACTGTCCATAAGTCGAACTTCATCGAACTTTTTGACGTTATAAAGGGCAATTTCTCACAGACAGTACGTACATTTGAGCTCGCAATACTGCAAAACCTTCGCTCTTGCGAAATGTAGTTCCAGGGTCACCTCATAGATGGCGCCAGCGTGCCAGTGTGTTCTCTCGTCGTAAGAAATCACCAGAACTCGGTCATATGCAAACGCAAGTGTGTGTACGGGCCTTTACAGTAGGAAAGGCGTGCAGTATCTTGTGAGTGGTTATGACCGGCCGCGCAAGAGCGAAGCCGGCTGTAACAGTAACAAGAGAGCTAAAAACCGGTTGCGGCGCACTCGATCGTCGTCAATCGCAGGTGTGTCAACTCTTCATCTTTTTTTTTTTTTTTTTTGCTTACTTTTTTTTTAAATCTTAGCAATGAGATCGAACCTGCAGTGTTGCCTAATCGTGGGAAATTTCCTATAAACCTAGTTCCTAGGGTCAAAGAGACACTTAATTTGAACGTATGAAAAACGTGGGAAACATTTCAAATATTTAACCACGTTTTCCCATAAACCTAGTTCCATGGGGCAAAGATAGGCTTATTTTGAACGTATAAATATATGGGAAACATTTCAAAATATATTTAACCATGTTTTTCCATAACCGTATAGTTCCAAGCGACGAAGAGAAACTTATTATGAACGTACGAAAATAATGGGAAATATTTCTAAGGATATTTAACCATGCTCTACGTGCGTTCAAATTTAAGTTTCCGTTTGTCTCTTCTCTTGAAGCTATAGGTTTTCCCCCACAACGAGGAAAAATTTTCCACGATTCGGCAACACTGACCCAACTTCGAAGTTCAACCGGGTCGGCGACCTACGAATTTTCGACAAAATGCACAACTTTTGTCAAACTCCCGAGTTCAAAGTTCGAAAAAAGCAGATCCTGGTCGAACTCGAATCTTTGCAGGTTCCCGGCATCCCTAGAGAAGATGCTCGGGGCACAAGCAAACGCGTCACTCCTCATTATTAATTAAAAAAGAAAACAAGAAAACAAGAGAGGGCCGAAAAAAAGAAAAGCAAAAACCCCTCCTAATTTTTTTTAATCTGTTTTGCGAGATTCAAACAGACAGTCGATATTTCGTAAGCACATCTGCATGCACCATAAAAAAAAAAAAAAGTTCTTTTTTTTTTTAATTGTTTTTTGACAATCTTAAATGACTGCAAATCCAAAAGTTCATCTGGCAACATATGTTATCATAATGCGGAAAAAAAAAATTACACCATCTTCCCGAGGGGAACCATGGGGTGATGCGGAGCATCGTGTTGGTTCCGAGGAAAGAGTCAGTTGCGTGCTGACGTCGAGAGATGGCGCCACCGACTGCCCTAGCGTTACCCCCTACGCGAGCCTTCGTCGCGGCTCCCGGCAGAGAAACTTGGAACGCTCGCCGCTCGCCGTTTATTTTTTTTCACACTTGAAGGAGAGGAGACTAGAGGAGGAGAGTTGCGCGTGCGCGCGCGGTGTGAGGAGAAGCGAACGCACGCGCAGTGCACGCAGCTGGTAGAGAGAGAGAGCGGAGAGAGTAATGCGCAGCTCTTGGAGAGAGGGAAGGAGGAGAGTTGCGCGTGCGTAGTTCGAGTGCCGACTACAACGCCGACGCCGCGGGACATAGACCCGAGCAAGAGATGCTCCGCATCTAAAAACCGTACCCTTATACCGTACACTCTAAAAAATGTCCGTGCGTCTGCTTTCCCGCACAACACTCGGAGAGCCAATCACCGCGACTTACGGAGGCAGCTCAGCGAATGACGATGCCGAAACATATGTTTAGACCAAAAAACGCAGTCTGAGTTGTGAAATTAAGCAATGCAAAACGTCAGGCTTGCATTGCTTAATGTCACAACTCAGACTGCGTTTTTTGGTCTAAACATATGTTAAGGCATCCTCATTTCCTCATCTGCCTCCGTAAGTTCCGATTGTTGGCTCACCAAGTGTTGTGCTGGAAAGCAGACGCACAGGGCTTTTTTTAGAGTGTAGTTTGTGAAAACCCCTGGCGGAACGAAACGTCTATTTTCCTCGGCACCCTTTTCTTCTTTAGCGGCTGCCTAAACGTGTATTTGTTTCCCGAAATTCGAAATCTTCGTGTACAAGGCGGGCAACACTGTCCATAAGTCGAACTTCATCGAACTTTTTGACGTTATAAAGGGCAATTTCTCACAGACAGTACGTACATTTGAGCTCGCAAATACTGCAAAACCTTCGCTCTTGCGAAATGTAGTTCCAGGGTCACCTCATAGATGGCGCCAGCGTGCCAGTGTGTTCTCTCGTCGTAAGAAATCACCAGAACTTGGTCATATGCAAACGCAAGTGTGTATACGGGCCTTTACAGTAGGAAAGGCGTGCAGTATCTTGTGAGTGGTCATGACCGGCTGCGCAAGAGCGAAGCCGGCTGTAACAGTAACAAGAGACCTAAAAACCGGTTGTGGCGCACTCGATCGTCGTCAATCGCAGGTGTGTCAACTCCTTCTTTTTTTTTTTTTTGCTTTTGCTTCTTTTTTTTTTTTAATCTTAGCAATGAGGTCGAACCTGCAGTGTTGCCTAATCGTGGGAAATTTCCTATAAACCTAGTTCCTAGGGTCAAAGAGACACTTAATTTGAACGTATTAAAAACGTGGGAAACATTTCAAATATTTAACCACGTTTTCCCATAAACCTAGTTCCATGGGGCAAAGATAGGCTTATTTTGAACGTATAAATATATGGGAAACATTTCAAAATATATTTAACCATGTTTTTCCATAACCGTATAGTTCCAAGCGACGAAGAGAAACTTAATATGAACGTACGAAAATAATGGGAAATATTTCTAAGGATGTTTAACCATGCTCTACGTGCGTTCAAATTTAAGTTTCCGTTTGTCTCTTCTCTTGAAGCTATAGGTTTTCCCCACAACGAGGAAAAATTTTCCACGATTCGGCAACACTGACCCAACTTCGAAGTTCAACCGGGTCGGCGACCTACGAATTTTCGACAAAATGGACAACTTTTGTCAAACTCCCGAGTTCAAAGTTCGAAAAAAGCAGATCCTGGTCGTACTCGAATCTTTGTATGCTCGGGGCACAAGCAAACGCGTCACTCCTCATTATTAATTTAAAAAAAAAAGAAAAAGAAAAAAAGAGGGGGCCGAAAAAAGAAAAGCAAAAACCCCTCCCCAATTTTTTTAATCTGTTTTGCGAGATTCAGACAGTCGATATTTCGTAAGCACATCTGCATGCACCATAAAAAAAAAACAAAAAAAAAAAAAACGGGCACTACTTTTAGATATATTTCGGGCTGTTTGGTCAGGGGGGAAGGGTCCTAGACGTCCGACATAGGACATCAGGAGGAATCCCGGACAAAAGCTCACCGGACAAAAGCTCACCGGACAGAAGCTCACCGGACAGAAGCTCACCGGACAAAAGCTCACCCACTTTTTCACAGACCCGGACAAAAGCTCACCCATTTTTTCACAGACCCGGACAAAAGCTCACCACGAGAAAATTTCATGTTGGTCTTAACACGAGTGCGGACAACTTAGGTGCATGCGTGCGACACAAAAAGGCAACGATAAATTAAATCTGACAGGCGCATGGTTTGTTGATTTTAATACAAACAAGTTCATTTATCGATTGGTTAGGAGCGAATGCGGTCCCCTACTAGCTCCAGCAGTCTTGGTGGATATCGATGTACATGCAAGCCCTCGCAAATATTTCTAAAACAATTCTGCAGGCGCAGAGTGGTTTTTCGCACCCGCTTTACTGTGGGCTCATTTCTCCGGGGTTGTGTCAATGCCGTGGCAACGAGCGCCTGATTTTGCTGTAGGCATTCAATCAGCCTCAAGACGCTCGGATGGGCTTGGCCGACGAGCTTCTGGAACCCGGTACTCCATCCTTCGCAGGTGTTGTTCATCCGATCTTTATCTTGAAGAGTGGCGTCGTACATATTCCACCGTAACGGGGGGAACTCCGGTCGTAGTCGGCGCAGAGTCAGGCGAAGGGAAGAATTCGCTGTGGGTGCTGCCTCAGATGAAACAGAAGCATAACGGAAGCGGCCGTTGACATACGTGCAACCAAAATAGTCCAGCAGGTAGCCGATGTCACCGGTAGACTTTTCCCTGGTGGTTAGTTCTTGTGGAACAAGCTGTGGTGCAAGGAACGCGAGCCTGTCTAAAATCCCGCACAGTTTTCTAAATTGGTCATCTGTCTTGTACTTTTCCAAAAGGCCCAACTCCCGTTCTCTCAAAGTATTTTTAAAAATTTGCAACTCAATGGTGGATGGGGTACAAGTTATCCTAAAAATGGTGCAATGTCCATCGCGTCCGCACTTTATTTCAGCCCGTGTTTCGCCCGGGTAGCAAAACAAAACAAATCGAGGTGAGCCTTTGTCCGGGTCTGTCAAAAAATGGGTGAGCTTTTGTCCGGGTCTGTCAAAGAATGGGTGAGCTTTTGTCCGGTGAGCTTCTGTCCGGTGAGCTTTTGTCCGGTGAGCTTTTGTCCGGTTACCATCAGGAGAACCCCCCAGCTCGGACACTGGTGGATGTGATACGACCTAGATCTTGGAAGATGTCCTGCAGCCCTTTCCACCCTACGATGGACCGCAGCAGACGCTACGAGCCACCGAAGCCAATCCGATGCCTCGTGAGTGTCACGTGAACCGTCGGGAGGGGTGGACCGACGCGCGGGAGGCGTGATACGTCCTCGACGCCCGGTTGCCTTGAGATGTCTCGCAGCGCCCGCCGCGCGGTTCATCGCAAAGTGAAAAACCGGTCTAGTTGCAGCGAGGTCCGTCTCCTGTCCGTTTCTAACAAGAGGCGTGTGAGTTTATCCAGGTGTCCCACTCGGGAGGTTTCACTGTATTGACTGTCCTCAGTGTCTCTTCCGTTCTCCTTTCCTCTCCCCTCCCTCTCCTCTCCCGGCACCTAACTTCTAGGACCCCGGGTTTTGAACTCCACTTCCGCCTTGTCGTCTCTGTCTCTTCGAGATATCTACCGCTGTCGCTTTTTCTCGGCGTTTCCGGATTTCTTGGTCCCTTTCTTTCGCGAACCGACCTGTCTTCTTTCTCTCCTTACTGGAAAGAGCGAAAGTCCCGTTTGTTGGTTTGTTTTTTCCACTTCCTTCCTTCCTGACCCTTGCTTTTCCGTCGCTCGGAGCAGCTCCTCTTTCTTCCCCGGCGCAGCGCAGGTTAGCGGCGGAGTTGGCTGCCGCTTTCTCTTCCTCCTCCACGTTTATTTTTTTTTTTTTTTTTACGCGGAGAATGACCTTGTGCCCATTTGCGTGCCGGCCCTTCAGAACGCGCTGCGTTTGGAAAGGCACAAACACACACAACACACATACACACATACTCACACGCACGCGTGTGTGCGCTTTTCGCGCCTGCTCGCTTTGCTTTATTTTCAGAGGCCGATATATGCCTGAATTGAGAGGGGCGAGCCTCGGCTAGAAAACTGCAACCCTTCCACCAGTTCCGAAGAAGCTACTTTCACGTTAAAGCTATACTTAGGTCCTAAAGGAAATCATCTGCTTGGACAGGGAGTCCCCAATTTTATTAAGATTTAGCTCAGCCGCCGTCGTCCTGCCACTCGCTAGAAAGCTTTCCGAAGTGTGCACGAATGTTGGCGGAAACTTTGAATGTTCACAAGAATCAGCACAATCGTCGAGCTTTCTCGGTAGATCGCGGCTATCGTCCCTCGCGGGAAAGCAGACGCTTCTTAGACTGTTGCTTCGGAAGGCGAACGAAGCACTAAATATGGCACCGGCCAGGAGCACGTGAAGATGATGATCTGTCAGCTCTCGATCTTAAGCGTGAGGAAGGAGAGTCTTAGTGGAACGTCAGACTTCCCGATTAGAGCCACTCAAAAGCTAGACTTCAGAGCAACGACGCTACAGTCATCGATTGGATTTAGTGGCGCCCACTTTGTAATGAGTGGCCTAAAATCATGGTTGCCAGTTCTCCGAAGCTTTACCTAAAATCGCAGGAAACGATTTGCCGTTCTTCGGACAATTTACGACAGGCCGCGTCAAAGCAGAACGATATTTCCCAAGTTCCTGAGACTGCATATTAAAGGACTAGGTTGGGGCATTTTCGATCGGAAGAATCGCCCACTCCGTCGCACTAGGCACCAAAAAAATATCTGCGCCCAGAAGACTATCAGGGAACGGAGTGCCGATACTCGAAACGTAGCTTTTTAGAGAGTTTTTAGCAGATCGTTCCGATACCTCCGATAACGATACGATGCATGCGCAAAGGCGGCGGCGGAGCATCGGATATCGTTATCGGAGTAGATCCGATCGGGATGATCTATTAAAACTATCTATTGACTGGGTCTACTCCCGACTATATTGCAATTCCAAGAAACATTAAAAAAAAAAAAATATGGACGGGGCAGGTTGAAATTTTGGTCTGACTGCAGGACCTTTAAAGTTGTTGCTCTGGAGCGGCGAGTGGTCGCGTGGGTGTTGCGACGACGATAGGTCACCCTGCGCGTTCGCTGAGTGCGTCGGGTCCTCTCATGCGGGTATTCGACCGTGCGGGTAGCCGGCGGCTCCGTTCGCGACAAGCCCGCATGGGCACGCAAAAGCTTGGCCGCCGCGTGTATTCGGCGACATAAGAAGCTGCTTTGGGAGTTGCGAAATTAAAAGTGTTTTAACTGCTCGTCGGCAAAATCGCGCTCTGATTTATAGTGAGTATCATTTCTCCTCGTGGTACCTGTAGTTTCGTTTCCTGTCTGTTTGTTGCGCAGCATTAAACGAGCGTGTCTGCCTACGGGAGCTGAGGCCCCTTTGCTCATGATGGTAGTCTTTTTATCGCTTTAACTAGTTTTACAGTCACTGACAGAGTGAGAACGGTAGGGAAGACCTCCAGTTGCCTCGCCTCCAGGGGCCCTATTTTGCACGTTTTGGACTCCCACGGCGACTATGGAGAAGGAAGTGACGTCAACAACGCAGCAAACGCGGATTGGATGTTGATTTTCTTCTGTCAACATCCAATCTGCGTTTGCTGTGTCGTTGACGTCACTTCCTTCTCCATAGTCGCCGTGGGAGTCCAAAACGTGCAACATAGGGCCCCAGCACGACAACGCTTCGGCGTCTCGTGCACCGTCCTCAAGCGCGCATGCGCAGCTCAAGCACTGCGAAAGGCATTGGAGGGGGGGAGGGGGGGGGGGGGGGGGGGGAGCGTGCTGGAGGCCAGACGTTCGAATCACACGCCAGCTGCCGTTCTCATTCTGCTAGTGGCTATAGTGAATCGTCTCATCTGGGGACTCGCAAACCAACTTTAGCCGAGTCCCGTGACACTACCCGGAGTGCGGTATTTGAAGCGTCTACGTGAACCGAACGATCGATCCAATACAACTTACCGAATGGCTGATGTCGGCCATTCCACGCCGTCTTTTTACCAGTAAAAAAAAAAAAAAAAAGAAAAAAAAGAAACGAGTTTGT